>VDFB02044784.1:0-89856 GCA_007258455.2 Sequoia sempervirens | reverse complement strand
GTATACATATATATATATATATATATATATATATATATATATATGTATATGTATGCATATACATAGTTGTATGTGTATATATATATATATGTACATAATTTTCTTAATTTCAATCACATACATTTCTTAATGTACATTTAAATTTTCAACAATGTTAGTTAGATGACTACAACAAACACAAAACTGATTTCAAATCACAAGAGCATATATCATTAACTTGGACAGCTCCCAAAACATGCTTAGGATGAAATCAAATTTATTATAGCATAAACATGATTAAGACAAATTTGGAAAGAAGACAAGGAGTCTTTAGTCTTACAAAAAACACATTGGCACACATCGAAGTAGATAAGTTGAGAACATACTACCATTTAGTTCTACAAAATTAGACACTAGTATCCTTTGGATATCCAATACAACAAACTAGTATCCTTTGGCTGTCTAATACAATAGACTAGCATTTAGTTTTACAAAAAACACTCTAGCACACTTCAAGGTCAAAAAGTTGACAAAAAAATCCTAATCAGACATCCACAAATATGATTAAGAAGTGGTGTGTCCTTGGGGGTCAACTGACTCTGCATCAACTGGAGAAGATGTTAAGGACTGTGGATTGTTCTGTATGGCACTTTCTATACAAGCAAGCAATGCATGATTTTCCTCTGGAGTGAGCTGTAACTGTGGAGAGCAACCTTCAAAAGACCCATTTTGTAGGCTGCTAAGAGCTGTAAAGGCTAGAGACAAAATGTTAATCATGTCCCTTAAAATTGGATGTTGACTTGGAATAGGAGTTGTAGGAGTACTCTTCTATTTTTTTCTGCTCTTTCTGCCTACTTTTTTTTTTCCTTCAACTTTCTAGCAATATTTGCTTTCTCCCTTTGAAGCTCCTTTTCATGTTGCTGCCTCAGCTTCTCCTCTACATTTTTTTTTTTTTGCAGCACACTCCAATCTGTTTGCCTCCCTCTGTGTGAGGATTTCTTCTCTTTATGCATTCTTTTCAGCCATTTTCTCCCTTTTCCTTTGCTGTAATTCTTGGTTTCTTTGCTTTTGTGCCTCTTGTTCATTCAGCAAATTGAAGAAATCATCTGATGTCAAAATTTGAGACTGCCTACTAAGGCGTAGGACCCCATTGTGACCTCTATTAGATGATTTGTGCATTCGTTTCATTGGGAGTTGCAAAAAAGTGCTACTCCTGCCTACTAGTTGTTGATCATTGACTTGTGTGCATGGCACATAGTCAACCTCTTCATCACTTGATTCATTACCATCGAGTCCATCCTCTTCATCATTTTCAACCTTCCAATTTCTCCCAGTTGTGAAGTAATGGATGACATCTTTAGGATCAACATTTGGTGGTGATGGCATGGAAAACCCTTCATCCACTTGACTGAAATTGAGATGCACCCCTAGGTTCAAAACTACATCTTGAAATTCAGATGGCAGATTGAGACTTTCTTCATTTTCAACTACCTGATTACATGATTGAACTACTGGTTCTTGTTGAATTTATGTTGCCTCAATGTTTTCTGGATTTGGGGGAATGTTTGCAGAAAAGGTTTCCACAAACTATCCAATATGTTCCTCATTCCAACCTGCTATCCTAAAACAAGTCTCTACTGCCATGAATTGTGCCTCTTCATTAGCTGTATCACTCTCTATATCTGCTCCCAATGTCATTCCTTCCTCTTCAACCATGAAAGCTTGGCTTGGCCCCATATCCAAGTCAAGTGCATGTCGATCTAATGGCCAAATTCATGTTCTTCTATAAACCACTTGCAATTTTATTAGGAGTCAAAGCTTGTGCAAAAGCTTTGCTGGCAAGTGTTGCCAACTCTTCCCTTCCAATGTCAAGTTGAGAATTTTCAGAGAGCCATATACTCCTTTTCTATTTGAAGTAGTTCTTAAATGGTGAGAACACACTAACATCAAGGGGCTGCAATTTGTGGCTGCAATGTGTTGGAAGTGTGAGCAAATCTATTCCCATAGTATTTGCTTCTTTGACCATTTTGAATGCCACATGGCTGCCATTACCGTCAAAGATGAGAAGCTATTTGTTGGTTGGTGACACACCTCCTGGGACATTTTTTGCAAAGTGTTTTAACCATTCAACAAATAATTATTTGGCCATCCAAGCATTCTCTTGGATTTCCATGCATGCCCTTGGTTCATAATTAACAATATAGTTTCTAATATTCCTTTTGGACTTGAACAAATAGTAACCAGGTATAGCTTGACCTGCTGCACTAACACAAGTTAGAACAGTGATCCATTCTCTTCTTTTAGTAATTAATTGTGGAACACATTTTGTCCTTGTTTTTGCAATAACTCTCATTGCACAATTTATGCCAGCCTACACACATGTTTCATCACAGTTCCATATGTTGTTGGACCCATAATTATGTTTGTTGTACAACTCCTCCAAGTTATCATAGAATGAAGAAACTATTTCAGGGCATAGCATTATAGCTTGATCTATGTCCACTCCTTCGGGTGTTCAAATTGTCAAATCAAGATGCCTTTGATGAAATCCAACCCACCATGACCTCCTTGCTATCCCATTTGTGAATGGATTAGGCCTCACTCCAACCATGTGGGCCACCATTGACTTAAGTTGTGACACTTGAAGGCCATGGCCAATATTAGCCATATCTTTACACCATTACACAATTTCAGCTTCTTCTTCATCAGTTAGGACTATTCGTGGCCCCCTCCTTTTTGTGGATGTCACAACATTGAGCCATGCCCGCAAACTGCTAGGCAGGATTCCCCATTTGATCGATAAACCTCTAATTGACATTTGATTGTCCTCAACATCTGCAATGGATTTTTCCATGTCATGCATAGACCAATTTTTCATGCACAAATCTAGGGTTGTCACATGGTCAGCAGATGGCGGTTCCATTTCTACATCAGTATTATGAACAACAGGTTCAAAACCATCATTTTCATTGGTTTGTTCTGCATTTTCAGAAATAACTTCCTCGTCCATGTTCACTGTTGGCTCTTCATCAACATCTGGAACATTGAATGTCACTCCATGAGGTACTTTATTCAAGCGCCTCCCACCCGATCTTTTCCTCTTCTACCTTGGTGCCATGATTGTCAATGATCCTATACATTGTAAGCGATCAAGTGATAGAAAAACAATGTATAAACATAGCAAAACATAGATATAAGTACAAAAAATAGGTATAAACATTGCAAAACAGAAAATAGATCTATTTTATCATTCAAATCTGCTCAAAAGTCAATGGGTCTAATTCAGGTTAGCACCTTATAAAATCATTTTGGTGCCAATTAAAAATCACTCCTACATATTAATCTCCTTACTAAAGCATCGGACACCAAACACATTAACCCCAATTAAGGTCCAATTAAAGCATATTCAACTAATGTTTCTTTTTTGGGTATCCAATTCTTTTGCATCATTTAATTTGGGTTTACATATATATATGTAGATATAGATGTATTTATATGTATTTGTATAAATATATGTATACATGTATCTATGGATACATATAATTACATAGTTACATGTATGCATATATTTGTACATATATATATATACACATAGATATATGTATGTATATATATCAATGTTCAAAGCACATTGTACAGACTTGGGTTTTTAGAAATGTGCACAAGAAATTAACCAAGGGTTTCATAATAATAATTCCTCACTCGCAGGAATACAAAAGTGCGTTTTCAGATAGATGCAGAATATTCCAGGAAAGGGTTTCATGAGATTAATTCCTTAAGCACATGAATTTGGAAAAAAACATGCAAGGTTTTCACAAATACATATTTATTTTAAATGGGTTTGTCGATTTATGCCCAAAGTGACATGGGTTTTTTATAAAAAGGTTGAAGCAGACCAAAAAATATTATTTTGCAGACATGTGTTCAAACCCGCGAAATTCCTGATCATTTCTTGAGACAAAATCATGAAACAATCAACTTTACCAGGTCGTATTTAATCATTTAACCACAATAAAAACCCAAATTCACATTATATTTTTAGGGTTTAGGGTTTAGGGTATGTATGTATGTATGTATGTATGTATATGTATATATACACATATATGTATGTATGTATGTATATGTATGTATGAATGAACACACACACACACATATATGTGTGTGTGTGTGTGTGTATATTACATACAGCATACATACATGTATATATATATATGTGTATATATATACATGTATGTATGTATGTGCATACATACATAGATACATACATACATATATACATATATATATGTATGTATGTATGTATGTACATACATACATACATAAATTCAATGTGGGAAAAAGAAACCAACACCATGACCCAACAAAATCAAACAACACATGGCGAGAAGGAGTGTAAGAGGAATGATTTATTTCATAAACAAGCAGTAATAATTTTTCAATCATCGAATAAACCCTTCATGGGTCGTGAAAGATGCAAAATAAAATGATTAACCAGTACCATTGTTTGCATTTTAAAAGGATAGGCAAAGGATACACACATATACATCGATTTGCTGAATGAAGAAGAGAGACATAATGTAAAATGACAAATATATGTATGCTAGCCTACTCTATGTGCAATGGAAAGTAGAAAAATATAAACAAATGCTAGTCTATTGTATTGGATAGCCAAACGAAATGTATTTAAACAGAGTTATAGACGTATATATGTGTGTTTGTGTATGTATATATGTACATATAGACATGTATATATGTATTTGTATATATGTGTATATGTTTTTAAATACATAATACACATATATTAAATGTGCATGTATATATACACACATATACATATTAAACCCTGATAAATGACCAACCCTGACAAATGACCAAAAATAAACAAATATAAATAGGTACACATATAAGCAAAAATAAATGACAAATATAAACCCTGATATAAACACTGAAATAAATGACAAATGACCAAAAACATACAAATATAAATACAGGTACCTATTTGCAAATTCAATAAGATGCAGAAGTAAATGATCAACCAGTACCATTGTTTTCATTTTCAATGGATAGGCAAAGGATACACACATATACTTCGATTTTTTGAATGAACAAGAGACACATAATGTAAAATGACAAATAGATGTATGCTAGCCTGTTGTATGTGCAATGGAAAGTAGAAAAATATAAACAAATGCTAGAATGTATAAAGTAAGAAGATGCTACATAAATGAAAATAACTATAAGTACCTACCTGAGACTTGGGATATTAGAGGAATGTACAGAGGATGCTTGTCATTGCTTTCAATTTTATAGAGAATAACTTGCAATTTTGAATGTCGCTGGCTACTTTCCCCCTCTTATTTAGGAATTTGAATTTGATAATTGAATGCATTTAATTTGGTTGTGTTTGAAATTTGAATTTGTTTGAGCATTTGAATTTGAAGTTGCAAGTTACGTAGGTTTTTAAAGATGATATGACTGAATTCTGCATTACATTTGGATTTGATGTTTATTTTGGGAGCCTTACACCTATATTTAATTGTGCAGGTACCTACAGGAAATGAAATAAATACATATAGCTACCAAGGATTGTGTGAAAGACTATGCATTTCAAATCCCATAGAGTTAAAAGGAGATTGTGATTATGTCATGTAAAGCACCATTAACTGTGCATGTATAGTTGTAAATATATTCTATAATGAGGGACAAACATTTGCAAGTGGGGGTATTTGTAATAGTAAATGTTTTTAATGAAATTGTAAATGAGCCTTTTTATGTGCAAATTGACTTTTTTTATAAACGCAAAAGCATGTTTAGTTGTCTATTATGATTGGTGAGTTACTCATTCTGTTATAAGCAGCTATTGGTGTTGTTGTAATTTTTTATTTGTTCATAAACAGTTTTTTAATGGATCAAAGTTTTAAAAAAAATTGGGGCTGGAGTGAGCATGGAGGTGGTGGTTATTCAATGGGTGGCAGATATTGGGTCTTCTCCCCTAGTAAGACTAAAATTGGAACACCACCTATTTTATTTTTAGCCGATAGGCTATATATGGTGTGAGGTTTTGGCCTGAAACCTGTCTCACACTGCGAAACTCATGTTATGTCTGGTAAACCTCATCAGAAAATAGGCTGGGAAATAAAATGCGAAGAAATCTGATTTCCAAATCAAGTAATCTCTTTAGTAGGCGATCAAATTAGATCTCCAATAGCCCATCAAATCAAAATTTAATTGCAGCATTTACCCAAGTGATTAAATGTATTCTACGCGTGCCATTTCATCACGAGAAGCCCAAGAGAAGGATTTTTTTCTATGGTAGTATAGGTGGTGCCATTGGGTTCCTCCTGCTCTCTGGTATAGTCCTCGGTTACTATTTGCAGGTGAGGATGAAGGGAAAGGCGAAGCACAGGTATTTCATGAGGAGTAACATGAATCTCTTAAAAGACACTGTGAAGCCCAACATGGGGGCAAGTTGGTTCAATATTCAATAGATCAAGACCACCATAGACAATTTCAGCGCGACCAATGTGGTCGGCCATGGTAGTTTCGAAACAGTGTAAAAGGGCATCGTCGTCGATGGTCGCTCGATCGCAATTAAGAGGATCACAAACTACATAGTGGAAGGAGAAACTAAATTCGTAAACGAGGTGGAGATCATCAACAGTAGGCACTAGAATTTGGTGGCTCTCACAGGCTTCTGCATTTCCAGTGATGACAAAGAGGGGCGCCAGAGATTTCTAATTTATGATTTCATGGTTAATGGCAGCCACGATGAACACATTTTTGGAGGGTGCAATGAAAACAAGGCTCCACTAAATTGGGAGCAGCAGAAGAACATCTCCCTTGGCACAGCGAAGGACTTGTATTATCTGCATTACTGTGTGCAACCATAAATTTATCACACAGAGATATCAAGGCTACTAATATTCTACTGGATGATGAAATGAACGACTGTGTTGCAGATTTTGGGCTTGCTGGGATGACCACACAAGACCAGTCACATCTCACCACTAGAATAGTGGGTACCCATGGCTACTTAGCCCCTGAATATGCCCTTCACGAACAACTTACAGATCGGAGTGATGTCTACAGCTTTGGTGTTGTATTGCTTGAGATCATGAGCAATAGAAAAGCTTTGGATACTTCAGCTGAAGAATTTCTTATTACGGATTGGGCATGGCAACTTGTTAACAATAAAATGAAGCAACAATTGTAGGGAGATCGGCCTTGGTTGGTCTGATCGTAAAAAAAAAAATTACTTTGGCAGGATTACGTAATATGAGTCCTGCAAACTTTGTCTAATTTTTTTTCATTGGCATCATTGACAGCACACCATAGTTTGTGCAGAATCTTGATCTAAGTCACTTGCCATAGTTTCACTGAGTTCTTTGAAAATATGTATGTTGTTGAATCACTTTTTGTTATGTTTTATTTCATTCTAAAACAAATTTTTTTATCTATTGAATGAAGGTTTTGTGTGTTTGAAAAATAAATTCTTGTGGCATTATAGTTGTTTTTCAGGGTGCAAGTCAGTTGATTTGAGTCTCAAATCTATATGGTGTGGAGATGCCTTTGATTCTCCTATAGTCGCTCTTTCACCTATTCACCATTGCTATGTCTATAACTAATTTTAAGAGTTTCCATCCCTCTTTGTCTCGAAGCTTTGCCTCATGAAACCTGAGTAGGGTTTCCTACTCCACCCAAAACTTCTTAAACTGTTGGTTCTCAAATGTATGGTGGGAAGTTATCTACTACCATTTTTTCCTTGTTCCTAGAATAGTTCACCCTGTGATGGGTTGGGGGCTTTACTTATTAGGCTCCATGTCTTTTAGGGTGTTCTTAAAAATGCATTCTTACTCTCAACTTTGCCACATTTTACTCCTTGGTTGGGTATATTTGAGTCACTCATTACCATGGCTTTTCCATTCTACCCTACTGGTATAGTAAGAGCATTGTCTATAGCTCAGCATATGCATTCTTAGCAGCTCCATTTTTGTGGTGGGCTCTTATGAAATTAATGTCATCTTTGGACACATCAGTTGAACGTGAAGCTTTGAGAGTGTGGGAAATCTCATCAAAATCATTCATCAGTCTCTGCTGATAAAAGTTTTAACAGCTGATGAATTTTTTGTTAAAACTAGCTCTATATGCAATTGGTGGTCATCAAAGAGTGTTCTAACCATCTGTTTAACAACCAAAACTCAGTTCATGAAACCTTTTTTGGTTCCCTGCAATTTGAATAGAGCAAGCTATTAATTTCACATAATAACTTTTCCATCTATGTAGGTTCTGCACTCTTGATAACATGACAGTGAGAAACCCTGAATCAAGTTAACATATAAAATCACAAAAATAGTTATGTAGATATTATGAGGAAATTAGCATGACCAAAAATAGATACGTAGACCTTGTATGTTGGTAGATACACAAACATACATTGCAACCATAATATTATAATAAAAGCAAGTTGTGGATTGCATAAAGAGAGAGTTATGATCACTATTTCCCAAACATCATCTAGTCCATCTAGATTACATTTTACTTATTTACTTATACAATACCCGTGTAACCATCCAAACTTTGACTTCACCAACATATGTAAACATCTTCAAGGACCTTAACCTGTATCAATCAGAGCAATTCTAATAATATCTTGTCCCTACACCTGTGTCATTACAAAGTGCAGGAGTTCATGAAGTTACAACGGTAAGAAATATGAATTTGGTTCTAATCCTTATTTCCAAGAAATGGTCAACACATCAATTTAGTTCAAATTCTTTCTCTACTTCTCACTTGATGCAAAGGTTGCATCTAAAATTTTGTTAGGAAATATTGCATTCAAACCTAGAATCTCAAATCATTTCCCACATAACCCAAGAGAGATTAACATGCATACAAGTTTTCCAAATGCAAAGATCAAATAGACAAGCCACAAGATAACACAAGATTTACCCTGGGAAAACCCTTAATAGGGAAAAAACCATCCTCCAAAAGCATCCATACTCTATCATATTAATCAACCATAAGCAAATACAAGAGTTACAATGAATACCTCTGAAACATAAAGCCCTCCAATGCACTTTCATGTGTTCAAGCATGAATCCACACATCCCATGCCACGCTTCACAAATGCACTCTTCAGAAAGACTCAATAATCACAACCAACCTGCTCAGTTGTTCACCCCCAACCCAAAACCACTACATTGTGTTTGCTTTTATAGACACAATCTCACACAAATACAACTAGTGGTAAGGTAAAACCATGTACCACAAAACCATGTGAATACAAAACCACTAACCCCTTTTCTAATATTGGGTACTAAGTTGTTACAATATTTATTTCCCCAATATTAAATTACTAACACATGTCTCCTACACATATAGTAATACAATGTTACAATACAATCATTACATGGGACCAAATAATTACCTAGTGTGATTATCCACACCACCAAGGTGCATCACAACTAAATAATAGAATAAAACATTTTATGCAATGGTGTACAACACCATATCCCAACATTCTCCCACTTGTTGTATACATTGCATAAGGGATCAATGCATGATATACATTATCATAGCCATCTATGAAACCACATGAATCTGTAACATGCTCTCATGCTCCAACTGAGATACCTGCAATAAGAGTGACCACCATCTCAAGCAAGAAATCCTATCATCCTCCAGCGTGCCACCTATGGAAGAAAAGGAACATGCCAAGGCAAAGATGCACCAAACCATGAGCACAAGCATCAAATCCAAGTGATAACAAAGGCTCTGCCAAGCTGTTGTCATGAAGAAAAAACCCACATGATCAGAAATAACATCCACAACACATGCTAATACATCCAACCATCCATACCTCCAAGGTATCAATACATTAGTAAACTCATGCCAAGAATATATGCAACCTGTAAACTGCAACCAAGCTCCCTGTATAAAACTTGTCAATGAAGTACATACATATCCAGGAACTCCCACTGCATAGGTAATGTCAAAGCATATCAAGTCTACCATTCCACACTATACATCAAGGTGTGATAAGACAATCAAAACATGAAGTACCAAGAACAATAACAATGATCTCCACACATACAACCCAAAGAGTTGCATAATCTCTCACAACATGTTGCCACCATCCTCCCAAAACATGAACATCCAGGAAGGAACCATGAAGAAGAGAAACCTGTAAACCATAATTTCCTTCTACCAACACCTCAAAAGTGTACTGTTGTGTCAAGTATGATCTCCTAAACAACCCCAACTGAAAAGCCTTAATAACATCCATAACACCCAATCTCATAGATCTTGAGTACAACATATAAATGAATCAATGTAATAATTCCAACATGGATGTAAGCCTCTCAAAACAAGAAGATCAAACTCATATGTAACCATCCCCATTAACTGGAAATCATCCCATAAACCATCTCCTAACAATCCCCATCAAAGAATGATATCATAAACTCAAATGCACATGGAGATAACCATGCCATAACATCTCTCAAAATGAATCCTCCAGAACTAACTATCCATAGCTCAAGATCCATGTCTATGAAAGATAAAGCATAAAACACAACACATCTGAAAGATATAATGGGAAAATACCTCTCAAATCATAAGCTATCAAGTAGACCAAGAGTGGGGAATGAGAATGATCTTCCAGGATAACCAAGCCATCATGACTAACTCTAAGAACAATCTCCTCTATCTATCCATCATGAACTCACGTCCATATCCAGGTGAAGGCTCCCTCCCTGCTGAAACCTCTAAAGAGTAACTGTCTCAAGCAAATGTCTCTAATCACAAGAGAACTCCAACCGTCACCTACATCTCTAAGTATCCACAAGCACCTGTAATCCGATCAATCCATGCCAAACTCCAAATGCAACATAACGACATCATGAAGTAATCAAGCAAATGATCAATGTACTCAATACAAAGAGAATCAAACACAATCAATGTCAAAGCTCCAATCATAGAATCAGGAACCTATCATGACAATATGATCTAACCATCTCCTCCTAGGAGATCACATGCACCATAACATACATCTTGGTCTCAAGAGAACATGTAATATGCCAAACTCTAAACTAGTATCAAGAGTATACCATGACATCATAACAAACACTCTAGGCCAAGAAAACATATCCCCAACCACATGAAGATAACCATACCAATGATGCATCCAAGTCATTGCAAACAACTCCCACTGAACCATGATACGAGCTACACATGGCATCATGACAACCATCCTCTCCATGAAGATCTTCTAGGTCTACACACACTCAACTACAATGTCAGTAACATACAAGTAAACCAAGATATCCAAGCCAAGAAGATACATACAACCGCCAACAAACCATCACAAACCAATCCAACACCACCAAGTCATCACTGTCAAAAGCTCCCACTGAAAGTGTATAACCAATAAATGTACCAAGCTATCATGACATCATGATAAAACCACATGCTACAAGTACCATGAATCAACTATCAAGTACTCAAATCATCCATCCTCTCAATCCCAAAGCAACATACCAATGCACAAATGACCACAAACAAGGCCAACTAATGAAATCTGCAACATCAATAAATCAAACCTGGTGGATATAGATAGTCCACATCTAAGTCATCTCACTATAATCAATAAGTTGCGCATACCTACCAACCACATAACTCGTAGATCCAATCACTGAAACATACAAACTCATTATCACATTAGTAACCACAAACCGAGATATCAAAGAAGATAACTATGTAGACATCAAGACTCAAACACCAAATCAACCACTGATCTGATTTGACAACCATGTCCACAAAAGAGTAATCATAGTCAAGGAACCAAATAAGCATCAAGAAGATAAGTACAATCTCCTAACATCAAACCATATCACCACCAAACACCACATACATGATCATGTGTCGTGCCAATGCATCAAATGAACCTGCATATCCATGACACTATAACCATAGCCATCATTGTACCTACACTCAACTATCACCCATACGAGACACCAAGTCTCAAACCATGTCCAACCATGTCCTCAAAGTTGAAGACGACCTGTGTACCTATCACCATCAAAGTCTTAACTCTGAAAATTACCTGTAAACCTATACCAGGAAGCACCAATCTCATAATCAGCTGTAACATCGTAAATAACATATAAAAATATGTACTCCCTCAATTTTTCACCTCTTGACTTGTTCGGATGCTCACACAATCACACCCTGAATCTCAAGCTCCTAAAAAGCAATCAAACAAGTACCAAATATTCTCTACACCACGAATTGATAAACAATCTGAACCACTATGTATTACACTGCAAATTCTCTCTAATGCATCTTCAAAATCAAAAATCCAATTCCGTATGCAAAAGATATGACCAAAACAGTGCAAACGAGAATGTCTGACTTCCAAGCTCCAAAAACATGTAAAAACGAAAAAATCAATGAACTAAACATATACCATAGCGTAGTGCTCAGAACCAGCTTTCCAACGATTGTAAGAAGTCGAAAAACTGATATGCTAAGTGAAAATTATGCCTCTAGGAACAAAAACTGTCCAATTAGACTATATGGCAAATTTGGTGGACCCCACTCCAAATAAAAACAAATATTAAAAATTTAAACCCTTTTTCAATAGTGGCGGACTTTTCATTCATTTAATATTTTAATATGAGTGGGCGATGGTTTAAAGTTTAAATAAAGGTTTTCAAAGATTCTCTTTAGGAATTTATTCTCCCCCATATACTTTTCCATGATTCAAAGTTTTAAACTTTAAAAGGCCAATAACTTTCAAACTTTTTATTTTAGGAGAGAAAACGTACTACGGATGCAACAGGTACGAACGCCAGGGTTGATGCAGGCAGGCACGGATCTGAGGACTCCGTACCTCCTGTATTATAATTTTTATTTTTTTTTGTTTTTGATTTTCAATATCTTTCAATGCGATTTTTCTAATTTTTTCTTGTTTTATCTTTTGCAGGAATTTCAAAAAATGATTTTTCAACAATCCCAACTTTTTCTGAAATTTTTTTCAAAAAATTTCGACTACAGGGTTTTTAATTTTGATTTTTCTACACATGCAAAATGAATTTCTACTAAAAAAATTTGCCTTTTTTTCAACTTCTTTAAAGTAGGTCAAATTTTATGTCAAAATTCGTCTCTCGGCAAGCCTGAATCCAGCCATGAGGTCCGTTTTATTCTAGAAGGTTATTCATGAAATTTCCCCCACAAAACCCTCACATGCAAATTCAAACCAAGAAACTATTTTTCACCCAACATTGGAAAACTTCAGATCTGCAATAAACCCAACAAATCTTAACAACCCAAAAGCCCAAATCTGCATAAAAACCCCTGCAATATGTGTTCCATACCTTGTAATGCCTCAGATCCTACATACATGTCCATGGCTTCAACTTTGCAAAAAACTCTCAAACTAGGGTTATAACAAAAAATCTTCAACCATGAAGTCTGATACCACTTGTTAGGAAATATTGCATTCAAACCCAGAATCTCAAATCATTTCCCACATAACCCAAGAGAGATTAACATGCATACAAGTTTGCCAAATGCAAAGATCAAATAGACAAGCCACAAGATAACACAAGATTTACCTGGGAAAACCCTTAATAGGGAAAAACCCAGCCTCCAAAAGCATCCATACTCCATCATATTAATCAACCATAAGCAAATACAAGAGTTACAATGAATACCTCTGAAACATCAAGCCTTCCAATGCACTTTCATGTGTTCAAGCATGAATCCACACATCTCATGCCATGCTTCACAAATGCACTCTTCAAAAAGACTCAATAATCACAACCAACATGCTCAGTTGTTCACCCCCAACCCAAAACCACTACATTGTGTTTGCTTTTATAGACACAAGCTCACACAAATACAACTAGTGGTAAGGTAAAACCATGTGAATACAAAACCACTGACCCCTTTTCTAATATTGGGTACTAAGCTGTTACAATATTTAATTCCCCAATATTAAATTACTAACACATGTCTCCTACACATATAGTAATACAATGTTACAATACAATCATTGCGTAGGACCAAATAATTACCTAGTGTGATTATCCACACCACCAAGGTGCATCACAACTAAATAATAGAATAAAACATTTTATGCAATGGTGTACAACACCATATCCCAACAAATTTGAGCTATGCATTATATAGTTGCAGCCCTTTTTTCCTAATAGTCTGATAACTTTTCTCAACTACAATATAATGTTATGGACTTTACAAACACAATAATAGATGTTCTAAGTAGAAGCTTAAAACTAGGAAGAAAGAGAACCAAATGCAGGAGTACTTGATGGGACAGTAAAAACACCAAATGGTTCCTTGCCATGTTGAAATATGGTGTTCAATAGTTCCCAGCAGCAGAATACCAAAGGTCATAATCTGTCACACCTGGAAAACAATGGGGCAGAAAGTAAACTAAAAACTTTACAGAGCTTAGGAAGTTCCACTAATTCATTCCATTTCCCATTGCATCATTAGTCTGTGAGTCATTCCTTAGGCGCAAAGAATGCAGAAAGGAAAAAGAACCTAGGATCACATGGGATCATCCATGCCAACATAAGTAATCAAACTGTGAGTGGACTAAAAAATCCTGACACTGCTAGGTAAAGAACATTCTGTAGCTGATAGATCTTGCCCAAGCCTTTGGAAGCAAAAAAAATCTTTCAATTGTATTATATGTATAAATACATATTTTTGACACAATGGAAAGATATGGAAACTGGAAGCCAAAAGTATGTTTTATTTGACTTCTTTCTGATATGGGAATCACAGCCTTTGCTCTTTCCATTATTTTAAACCCCATTCTTCAATTTTAATAGTTAAATCTCAGGTTTTGAATCAGTTCTCTTAATCAAGTCACCATACACCGTTCATTGTGGGTAACAGTTCACTATGTGTGCAACCTAATCTTAAGAACATCAAAGTTTCAAACAACACGTATATGAAGCTTCCAAATTACATATGGGAATAAAGATTGGATTAGAAAGCAATAGCCTTTTGATGATAAGTAGGAAAAACTAAAAAGTATAAAAATATGTGGAAAAAAGGAGGTTATTATTTACTCTTGGAGGCAAAATTAGCATAAATGTGCAGACTATGTGTAATGAAATAAAACATGAGCAAAAACAGATGATAACATGGAGCTTGACTCAACAAAATGATTATTAGAAATAGTTATAGAGATGCAGATATTGCATGTTATCATATTTACCGCTATCATGCAAAAATTGTATTGTATCTTTGAGTCGATGCCCATTTCAGTTGGGAAAATGCTTTTGCTAGGTGCAGTCGCAAAGGTGAAATACTGGACGTTTATAGTTTGCAAGGAGGACAGGTGATTGAGTAATGGACCCACCTAATTATCCTAGAATCTGAAGAAATTCCTTGGTTGGCAAGATTCACAAATGAATGTGGCCATTAAGCACATATTAGTGTGGTAAACATGTTGGCAGATTGGAAGTGCTCCTCTAGTGATTGGGATAAAAACACATATGAGTATGTAAGAAACAGGTCAATGCATTTGAGCCCCAAGCTTCACCAGCTGAAACAAATACTCATGTACCAATGAAAGGGAGAAAAGAAAAATAGTCACTTTTGCATTTGATTTTGCTACCAGTTGTGTAGTTATTTTGCCACTGCCCTAAGTTTAGGTCAGACACCAAAACTACACTAAATAAATAAAATACAATCTTCCATAAGTTTTGCAAAACATACAAATCATTCATTTACTGTTGTAACTATGTAGAGAACCTTCAAATACTAAACTTGTAAGAACATACCAAGCAAATATTGAGCAGCATGGTATGTAAAAGCAAAACAAGCATAGAAAAATCTCAAGTTTCAATACCTGAACATAGACTAAAGTATCATGAGCTCTAAGGATAGAAACAAAATTAGAGGTTTGATGATAACACTTTCCTTGCTGGAGAATTATGAATTGATCAAAATGGCTTGTCAAATAGAAAAGGATGGTGATTATCAATGCTCTCTGTACGTGGTCATATTGTTGACAGACAAACAATGTGAGAAACCTAAGATATCATGTACTAACTTGTACTATGGTGTCACTATTGAGTTATAGATTAGTTCAACAATCAATAATTGACACCTGCAAAAAATTATGAACTTAAAACTTAGAAAGTTATTATGAAGTTAATTCAATCCAAAGCAATTTTATTATTAAGATTTGAGTCCTCCGCAGTCCATAATTTAGGAAAACACACTTCTGCAAATGATCTATGAATTTTCTAACCATCAACCATTCTGAGTGATCCAATCATCTCATTGAAATGTATATTACAATACATGTAAGAGCACCTATTAGTTAGTAACTTAGTACAATGTAGGTCCAACTAGAAAAAAACAATTATTTAGATTCATTTTATATTAGAAAAGTAATCAAAGACCATAAAGGAATTATTTAATTGGAAACTCTTCTAGATCGGGGCACTGCTAATGTTTTTGGATGATGGGTTTCTTGTCAGTCATGGGTTTCCTTCAAGTTTTAATGACATCTCTTGATTTCCAGTTATAAATAATTGTCATGTTTTGTTGCATTTGAACCTTCTTACCAAGGTTGAAGACATTTCCAACAAGATTTTAAGAAGTGATAGAAATCAGATCATGCTGATATGGGGGCAATGTAGATAGATAGAACACAATTTTGAAGTGATAGAAATTAGATGATGTTCATGTATTATAATTAGATTGTTCTTAGAAATGGAAGGAAAGTTTATACTATGTGAAAAGAGTCATTGGGAAGGTGGTGATTCCTATCAAACCTCTGCCACCTGATCTTGCTCAAAACATCCTTTCAAACAGGAATCCTTCTATCGAAGATGGTTGAACAAGTAGTCAACCTCGTTAGTTATGTACGTCTCATTAATTTCCTATCCCATACCAAATTAAAGTTGTTCTAGAGCATTCCTTGAACTGATTATAAAAAATATGTATACAAGCATATTTCAAATAGAACCTTCAGACATATGTTTCTCATCATTATTAATTAATGTAATCTACAAAATAAAAGTAAACCTACAAAAAAAAAGTATTCTATACACAAAAACATAACAATCTAATGCATCATACTTTAAATATATTTGTATATAGAAAATAAAAATTACAGATAATGTATCTTCTATACAGAAATCAAGTTTTACTTTCTAACATATTAACTTACACATATTTTTCTATTGGCGTGACCCTTGCACCCCTTCTGGTGCAAGTGCTAGTTTATTCAATTCTAGATTAAAGACTTGTATGTATTTCTAGGATTTTGCAATACTGAAGTAAACAAAGGTCATAGACAATCGTATAGCATATGTGACTGTTAGCTGTTCATTTTATTTATAAAAAAAGAAATTGCACCATTTTTTTGGTAGATTTTGAACTTATCTCAATGGTGAATGGTGCTCTTTTTTTAGACTCTTGCATTATCTTATATGAAATTGTAAAGTAATTTGGTGTAATATGAATAGTTAATTCTTTATTTTATGAATTTCTTAGTGCATGCATGTGTAATGACTAGAAGAAATTAGTTGTTTAGGTTTCATTTCTTTATTTATTTATAGGAAGTTTAGTTTAAAATTTTATGAGAAATTGGCATGTGGAAGTGATGCAAGTAATATTTTGCTATTATAATATTATCACTCATTTGAATATCAAAATTAACATTGAAATCTAGTAGGCCCCCATGTAAAACAACAATTTACACAATGAACCCTAAGTGAATCAAGTGAGTCAAGACCTGGCCTTCTCAAGCCTTGGGATAGCCAAAGTCCCTTTCCTAAATATGACAGTTCTTTCAAGATAAATAGGTTTTGTGTTATTAAAGTAGTAGGAATTTATTTGCATGTTGTTGTGTGTGTAACAACCACATCAACAAAAAGGAAGTACAAATATCTTTTGAACAATAAACTAAAAAAAAATCACTGAAAACTAGCATACCACTACCTTGCAATGTTATTTTTTAAATTAGACTCATAACCAATTCTTATTAACAATACCTAAACATATAAAAACCCTCAATATGCCAAATACAATAATTTAATCTTACTTTTAAAAAAACTATATGATAAATATTCTTTTTTATAATACGTTATTGATGAAAATAAGTGATCATTGATCATTTTTATTCATAAGAGTAATAAGGTGTAATTTTGAGACAATTGACTATGAATCTATCACAATGTATTCATATGATTCTATAATTTGTATTGATGTACACAAAATAATGTAATTACATTTACATCTATTCCCTAGAAAACCTAGAATGGAGAGGTACATGTTGGTTTCTTTTTACAATGTAACCAAGTTTGTCTTCTAATCTACCTATGGAATTGCCAATTCCAATGAAGGGCAGCTCGAAGGACTTGGACCAACTCACAAGGACTTTAAAAAGCCTCCTACACTTTAGGCTTTGCAAGACCTGGGAGGGTGATCCCTTAATGCTTTTACAATCTTTGCACTATTATCATAAACAACATTAACAACAACAGATAATCTCATTTAATAGTTCAACATAATAGGATAATGTTGAATAGAATTGGATGTTCATCAGTAATATCAACTATTTGGAGCATGAGATAACTACAACACATAGGGATTTAAAATGATTTTGAATTTATAAAATGTTTCTGAGATGCACTAAGCTACAAGATAAATCAGTGCCTAATTTTGGGCCATGGAGTCAAACACATTTAAAGAATTCATCAACAAATGACATTCAACCAGTGGATTTAAATTGTTAATGCCTTGCATCAACTGTTAGTGCCTTACACCAACAATCCCACTCTTATTATCAATCAAATTCTCCTTACCAAATCCAACTTGCACACTTGAAATCACTATTATCTTCTCAAAGTATTTAACCATTTCTTTGAAATAGACCCATAAACAAATAACACAATCTCATGAAATTTGAGATGACAAACCCAAAGATACTTTGTATTATTGAATTCATATGATTAAACTGTACAAGTATGGAGACAATTTGAAGATATTCATGAATGTGCAAACAATTTGAAGACATTCATGATTTATTTGCACAAATGGTTGTATTTGCTCATAAAATTAGAAATTACAATTTGCAGACTCAATATGACTCAGAATTTACAATTCTCTATCTACCCAGCCTCATACAAAACCCCAAAACCCAGAACTTAATCTCTCTACCTGAATAATGAGAAGAGAAGAGAAGAGAATAGAAGAAGAGAAGACTCAAAAGAAGCCCTAAAGTTGATCGAGAGATGCCATCTAGAATCCTCTTCACCGTTGCAAAGCATCTCTCCTCTCTCTGTAACTAAATTTTCTCTTCATTTGCCTTTCTTGTTAGTTGTTCTTCAATAGAAAATATGCCTAGGTGATAGAATTACATTTGATTCTACCTGTTGTATGAAAAATGCCTCTCTACCCATGAAAACTCTGTTTTGCCCTTTACATTTGTTGCACATTACTTTTATTCACTTCCAGATATTAAAGTCTCATACTTTAATATTTTTTCTCACATTTATCTCCCAACAATATAAAACATTTCACCTTATAAAGGGACTCATGGTAATATTTTAAAACTTTCCCAACACAAAGTGAATATTAAATTCACTTTTTATTAAAATATTTCCTCTGAATTCAATGTTTTAAAATATCCCATTTTAAAACATTCACTTGCTTTCACGTGCCACAAATAATTTTAAATTCATTTAAAATGTTGACCAAAGGCACCTTTCAAAGTTTACCTTGCACACTATTTTTACCCCTTTCATTTCCATGGGAAATGACCTTTGAAACTTCACTGGGCATATTAAGGTTTTTACTTTGTAACCTCACTGTTTGCATCGGGTAGTATTTCAGATTTTTAAATGTTTTGTCATTTGAAATGCTACGGGCCCACCAACTTTTCTCTATATTTTTTTTAATGTTTTACCTTTTGATAAAAGCAAATAAAACATGAAAACTTAACAACAGGTTTCTTAGAGACTGTACCCGCACACATGAAATTCAATCGGGCCCCACCCGCCATATGGTGCATTCATGCCATTTCATGATAATTAAAAGGTGAGCAAGTTTTTATTGCGATTTGGCAGGCAGTGGCTAGATTTGCCTGCATTTTCACCTTAGTTCTCCTCTATTGATCTTATTTTTAGTCCTTGTGTTATTATATTATGTTTGAGCCAATAAAATATTCGACACAGTGAATATTCATTCACCCTATACAACATTCCCATGCACATTCACTTTCACATGCATCATTTTATCTTTATCAGATAAAATTTTCCATTTACCAATGTTTGCATTTTAACTCCTCACAGACAAAGATTACCCTGTTTGATATAATTGCCTTTTAAATGCCCATGAACGACCTCACTCCTTAAAATGTATTATTTTAAAAAAAGATGAGGCACATCAAAAATAAAAATATTGGGCATTTTCTTTTAATTTCATGGACCCCTCTATCACCTCTCGACATATTCCTTTAAAATTCTCATCGGGCATTTATGCTTTTCACCGATTGGGCCCACCATTTAAATACTTCACTTAAATCATTTCCCCATGCTTTTATCTCCTGGGAAAACATGTCACTTTAAATATTTTGGTATAAATAAAAGGAAAATGAAACCTTTGAAAGATTAAACCATCTAGGCTTTGAAAAAGCTTGTGCATGAAGACCTTCTCCCGGGCCCACCACGAGCCACATGGCACAAGCCTGCAATTTCACGGATGTTAACCCGTGAACCGCGATATAGCGGGCAACGAATAGGATATGACTGGGTTTTCACATAAATTGTTTTCCACCATAGACCTTCTTGGCATCTTTGGTTATCCCTCATTTTTATTCATCGGTTGTTTGCTCGAGCTCTTTTGTATCTGCAAGTTTCCTATGGATGTGGTGGCACAACCTTGTCACCATTCTTCTCTACTATTGGTGCTGGAAGTCTCTAAGGCATTTTCAATACATCTATTTCTTTGTTGGCTTCATTAACTAGCTCTTTCCTCAAACAATTTCTATTTCTTTTTTATTACATTGTTATGCATACTTCAACCGCGCCCCTGAGATTCTTCAAAGTTTCGACGGATGCTCATAACCTGCCATACACATTTGCTTGTGAGTTTTAAAACACTTTCAACAATTCCACCTTGAATAAGTCGGCCCTGTCTCCCTTTGCTTAGAACTTTCAACGCCCTTTTTAACATTCCATTTTGCTCAGTCAATTCTATGTGCACAACAATGATGGTGATCCATTTCGACATCTTTTGTGTTGTGATGACTATGCATATCCATATTTGATGGCGCCTTTCTATTCCCAAGCATGAGCTCCTTCAATGATTCGATGGCCTTTTCACAAATGCATTTTTTGCATACCCTGGTGCGTCGGTTCCCTGAAACCACATTCTTTAGCATTTGTTGTCTTTTACTTTGCTAAGTGTGCACTGGTTGTTCCATTTATTTTGTTACGTGGTTGGTTAAATTCCTTCATTCAACTGGTAATGGAACCTTGACCTGGGGTTTCCTAAAGTCTCTTTAAAGATCCTTCTTTATGCATCACTGGCACCTCCATGGTGTTCTTTGAGACCACATTGAGCTCTGGAGATTTCATAGACACAATCACACACGTTGTATGTGCTTTGAGGGATGGAAATACCCTGTTCACTTCTCCATGTGCGTATAGAGTAATCTGGTTGCATCTACTTGAAAGCTTCTAAAGACTTTTCAACACATACATTGTTTTTGTGTATATCATGTAGCCATGGTATTCCTTAAGACCACGTTTATTTCTATGCTCTAAGAGTCGTCCATTGTTGCTCATGCTTCAAATTTTACTTTGGGTGGATGCACATACCCTTTTTTGAAAAATTCTCATTTGTGTTGGTGTAGCCCTCTCCATTTATTATGTTGGACTGAAAGTTTCTAAAGCATTTTCTACAGATGTATTTTGCATATTTAGCTTCAATGCACCATTCATTCATTGTGAATCCTTTTGACGGTGTTTCAACATTTTTTGAGGCCCTTTCAACAGATATGTTCTTCCTATACTGCCATCATTGCATTCCCTGAGACTTCATCAGTTTATAGATGCTTTAATTCTTTATTATATATTTGATAAAGTTTCCCTTCAATGCCTACAAATTTCAAAGCAATTCTTTCGAATAAATTATACAGATGCCATCATAAGAATGGGGTTTGGAAGCCTTTTCAAAGAATATTACTAGCCATTGTGAATTTGTTCCATAATTCACATTTATTCTTTACTCCCAATGGTATCTTGATGTGTGAGCTTATCATAAAGGAGATTTAATATCATTACAGATGTCTCCTCCTCCCTTACATGACATTCTTACCCCTCTTTATCATTGCCAAATGTATTTCATCCATGACCTTTATAAATTTTCCTTTTGGACAAGCCTTGAGACTCGAGTTTTTGCTTCCTCCAACTCAAGAGCAATAAAATGACTGATGTTTTATAATTCAAAAGCTAGTAGCAAGGTTAAAGAGTGTTGTGGCATTATCCCAAGATGGCATGAAGGAGAAGTACCACCACCATCAAGCAATGAGAAATAGCTTTAATCTCTTCTGCTTTGTTATTCCAAATGAAGTAGACCCTCCACATATTGAGCTTATCAAAACAACTTTCTTGAAGAGTTTACTAAAATGCAACACTTTCAATTTCATGTAGTGCAAAACATGTCAGGCCCCATGTGGCTTGAGTAAAAAAAATCATTTTGAAACAACTTTCATGCTCAAATTGACTCTAATGTAGCTTCTAAATATATCTCGAGCGAAAACATGAAATGGGTTTTTATTAAAACTCACTTTCAGGCACTTTTGAAAAATGAGCAAAATTGGCTAGGTGGGCTCTGGAATCGGCTTTGAAAACTGATCAAATGGTCTCGTGAAGACCCAAAAACTTGCAGGCATGTAGCCATTGGTCTAGAGAATTGAATGCAACAAATTGCTCAACAAAAGGAGTCATGAGGTGAAAGTTATTCAACCTTAAAGTTTCCTACTTGAACTTTCTGCAACAAAAAGTTGTTCCTAACCAATTGAAACTCAAGAGATCACCTCATTGCAAAAATATCAAATCAACTCCTGGTGAGCTTCCACTGAACACAATAGTTCATTTTGGTATAGAAAGAATGTGTGCAAGAGAAATTATCCCGAAACATCTCTAATCAAAAGTTATTAAAGGTCAAATTTGACCTCTCAAAATGGTTTCTGGAAATGCAAGTGCAAAACTGTAGAAATTGTATTTGGTTTTTATTTGCTAAAAATAAAAGATCAACTCGTGAAGCTCTGAAAATTGACATGTGAGATCATTTTGGTATGCAGAACTGAGAGTAATAATTAGTTTGTCTTGACAGTCAACAGGTTGCAAAATGCAAGCTGAAACGGGAGGCAACTTTGCAAAATTGAAGGTTTGCAAACAATAGAACAGTGATAAAACCCTCCAGCTTGGCTTTTCGAAACCCTGATAAAACTCATCGTGGGAAGCTGAAAATTGACATGCATGTTCACATATGACACATGAGTGTGTCTGCGAAGGGATTTTGCTTGGAAATCAATGGGCTCCAAGTTACAACCCTCTAAATTAGGCCATTTAGGCATATTCATCAGGTGCACTTCTGAGAGTATAGAGGCAAAATTTTAAATGGGCACTTCAAATTTGCAAAATTTGAGAGTTCCAATAGTACAAACCTAAGGCTAAACCTTTATGCTTTAAAAAAATCCAAGACCATTATAAAATAGCTTGGGATTCCCTTTTGTAAAGAAGAGGGAGCGAAAATATTAAATCCATAGATAGATTTCATATTTTCACTTGACAATCATGTCCTAAGAATCAAACAAACTAACTACAATTGCATGTAAAAGACAAAAAGTACATCACTAGAAGAAAAAATAGTTGTAGAAGCTATTGAAGAAGATATTTCTTGATTTACGTAATGAAACAAAACCAAGCAGATGCATGATCATTCTATTGTTCTTCTACATCCATAGTGAAGACAATCTTGTAGAGAAATGTTGGAAGTGATAGTGACCACACCATAAGAGACAAAAAGAACAAAACTACAAAAATGCCAAGGGAATAGCTAGATATTGAAAATATTATGTCATTATCTAAATTGGAAACTTAATGACAATAAGGAAATACAATGATATTATAACTTATTATATTTTTCATCCCATTCCATAAAAACTCTTTTTGATGGCCATTGAAATGAAAGTGATTTATCAATATTATGACTATACTCTAGATACCTTGCATCCAAAATTTCCCTAACCTCCTTACAAAAAGTATCCAACCCCAATATTCAAGCAGTTACTTTATCAATAGTGGAATTTAATAAATTTGTATCTACTTCATCATTAACATAAATGAAGAATTAAAGGGTAGGGGGTCAATGTACTAAAGTCTACCTTCCATTGATCTAGATATTTTAACTCTCCATTTTCATCCAAGATGCTAGGCATGGCCTTCATTTTTATACATTCAAAATATTTGAATTTAGTCCTAATTTCTTTCATCAATTTTACCATGTATGTGTGTAGTTCTCCAAATATTTTTACCATTTCCCAAGTAGGAACAATGATGTTTGGCATATTTTTCTCAAATCTTGCACCATTATATATACCATGTAGATTGATAATCCTAAGCACCCACTTATTCATTATTAACCCAAGGTTCTCTTGATCCTATGTGACTTTGGCATGAGCATCCTTGAGATTAGAATAATACAACTTTGAATCCTCTTTCCTTCCTAGGATTTTTGATACTTTGTGCCTCATTATATCTTCCACTATGTCAATTGTTTTCTTTGTCTTCTCTTCTTGAGTATTCTTCAATTACTCCTCCAGCTTCTCTAACTTTGAAGCCATAGCTTCCTTTCCTTGTATTATGATACTTGAGTAACTTCAAGTGGAATAAAATACTACTTCAATGCATGTTTTTTGTGATGTTGTTTATGGCTCCTAAAATTTTAGCTTATTATACTCTATAGTAAGTTTGAGATGATCTGCCAATAATTTATCATACTCTTCTTATAATCTTTTGCAAGTTGGTTAAATAAACATAGTTGTGTGCACTAATAGTGACTTGGGGGGCTAGGTTATCTAATATTATTTTAACAATTAAACTCCCCTTCATCTCCTACATATTCTCTATAACTTGGGGTTTCTTAGTATTTGGGGCTAGAGCCCAAATAGCCAAGGTTTACCACTTTGAATTGAAATTGGATCCATGGTATAACTTTTATGCTTGTTCATCAAAAGAAAATACTTATTCATTTTGTCTCCTCATGGTATCTAGGGATATTGTTGATGCAATGTCCCATTCCAGTAGCAAGAGTAGTCCAATCTCCCTAATTAGTTTTCTTCCCTTCTTTGGTGTAATATTTTTGACATCAAATTCAATTTATTTTAACACCATCTATATCACTTCTTCATATTTATAGGGGCGAACCTCACCTTTAGCTTTGTTTAGATTTTCGTGGAACTCCTCTCTCCTAATCATCAACAAAATGTCCTTCAATTATTTGGAATTAACAAATTCATCATCAGAGATGAATTGATATTAGGCTAGGGCATTCATGTCATCGGCCTCTTCTCTCATAATGCTCACATTTATTCCCAATTGGCCCTACAGTATGCTAGTAACATTTACTCTTGGTGGAGAAGGAATTTCTTGATTCACTTCCTCCTTAGTGACCTTTGCCTCTTCTACTTCAACACCTAAACAATAATCAACCAAGGATGATTGATCAAGATTTATCTTCTTTTATTATTGGTAAGTATCCAAAATAGTCCAAGGGTGATCCAAAGGTGTTATCTCAAGCAAAGATGGAAAATACTGAAAATTCATTTTTTTGGTATTTTCTACATTCTAGTAAATCACATTTTTGGAGGTCTTGAGAGTGGAATTTGGGGTCGAGACCTTTCCAAAAAGGTAGAGAATTTCATGATACTATCACCGGGCTAGGAGTTATGACCCTGCCAAGTTGGGGTAGAAAAACTTTTTTTTTTTGAAATTTTTATGTTTTATTCTTCTAGCTTATCATTTTCAAATTCCAAACAATGTGGTGACTATTGTAATTATTTTTGCTATGTATAAAGTTCAGTTTTGAGTGTAAATAATTCAGTTTTGGAGCTGCATAAAACTCTTTTCAAGTTTTTTGTTCTATTGAAAACTCTCACAATACTACAAGTTGCAAGCCAGGTATTGTCTCTAGTTTCATAATTTGGATTTGTTGGAATTATTTTTTATATGTACAAAATTCAGTTTTGAATGTAAATAATTCATTTTTGGAGTTGTATACGACTCTTTTTGAGTTTTTTGTTCTATTGAAAGCTCTCATAATGCTACAATTTGCATGCTAGGTATTTTCTTTGGATTCATAATTCAGATCGTGATACTAGGAAGTGGTAGCATTAATAAGATGCTCTTGATGAGGGGAAAGTTATATAGGTGGTTGGAATTTTTAAGAAGCTTCTTCCACTGGTAGTCTCTTATTTTACGAGCATGGGTATATATGAAAGGATCTATTTGTGGCTAATAAGTGGGTCTTTCTTCCACCATTGGAGATTTTCTAGCTATCTTGTTAGCATTATCCAATACTTTCTGGACCCTAGAAATAGGATATTTTATCTCTATAAAGGCTTCTAGTTAGTTTTGCATTTTTTCCCTCTGTTCCTCTTCTTTTCTAAAAGAGACTCATTTTACCCTTCTTTCATTTACCTCCATATTAGTTGAGTATTTTTTATCACATCTTCACCAAAAAGTACTTGGTGCACAAATGCAGACCTCCTAATGCTTATTCTTACTTGATGGATGAAACCTTCATGATTAAAGTGTTGGGATAAGGTGTCATTAACCTTGTAAATCTCAATATTGTATTTATTCCTTTTATTATTTGTTATTATTAATTACCCAAAAGGAGTTGTACAAGTTTCACCGATAGTGGTAAAAATTATTTACTATCCATGGCAAGTTTCAGAGTTACCAGTAGTAATTATGGAGTGACTTTTACTGGTGGTAAATGTAAAAAACTTATGATAAAATAGGTTAGACATTTCCACTTGGAGAATCAGTTATTTTTGGCATGTATGACACACGTCATAATGTTTGGTGGGTGCATGTAAGAATCTATGATAGTTGTAAGTTGTCATAAGCTTCTATGACACTATGATGCATATGATGGATATGGTTGTTGTATGTTTTCTCTATTTAGCCCCAAGCGCCCATCTTGGGTTGCATGCATGTTGGAGGTATCTATGATGGTTATGACATGTCATAAGATGTTGTAAGTTATCAAGCATGGATATGTGTGCCCAACTTTGGAAGGGTCTTTTTGACACTTCTACATTGCATGTGGGAGAGAGAAAGTGGATGCCTATGCCTTGTTGGAGATATTTTCTATAAGTATTTTCCATGTATTTCTTCTTGCATAATAGTTTTGCAGGTACCTAGATTCTACCAGAGTGAAGGTTGAATGATAGAGGAAGTGAATGTATTTGTAATCTCCTTTTGTGAAGATAATACAACTTGGCCTCTTTTCTTGGTGGAGTTTTTTACCTGAAAGGGTTTTCTCTGTGTTAAATACTATGTTGTGTGCTTCATTCTGCTTCCGGTATATTTATGTATTATGGGTTTATATTTTATGTTACAATCTCCATTGATAATACACACTTAAAAGATTGTAGAGATTTATCTTAAATCAAATTTCCATTGAAGTAGTGTCACTTTCATTTCTAACATTTGGTATCAAAGCTTGGCCAGCTTTGACTCTTGGGTGGTAGTGTGGAAGTTGTAGCTGCAGTGGGAGATTTGGTTGTATTTTTTTTGCAGGTCTTGTGTTGAAATTATGGTTACATCCACCATTGCATCAACCTCTCACTTGGACATTGAAAATTTAAATGACACAGGGTATGAATTATGGAAGCTGAAAATGGAGGATTTGTTGGAAGAAAGAAACCAATGGTTGGCTATTAAAAGGGAGAAGAAACCCAAGGATGTCTCTCAAGATGAATGGAATAGATTGGATAAACAAGCATGAGGTACAATTTGTTTGTGTCTTTCTAACTCTGTCTTGTTGAATGTTGCAAAAGAAGAGATTGCACATAAATTGTGGAATCGTTTGGGTGAGATCTACCAAGCCAAGAGTATGGTAAATAAATTTTATTTTAAATGAAATTTATTTTCTTTGAAAATGAAAGAGGTTGAGTTGCTTGCAGAGAATTTAAATTATTTTAACTTGTTGATGAGTCAACTTTCTTTAGTAGATGTTGCAGTAGATGAGGAAGATAAATGTATCTTGCTTCTTTGTTCTTTACCTAAGTCATGGGAGAATGTTACCCTTGCTATCACTGCTAACATCACAAATATGATGTCAGATTCCCTTGTTGCAATTTTACTAGTACAAGAACTAAGGAAGAAGAATTTGGATACTTCAGGGGATGCTCTCAGTGTTAGGGGAAGGTCTAAGGAAAGGATACTAAAAGGAAATCAAAAAGGGGCTAAGGACAAGTCTAAGGGCCGATCTAAGACTCTTGGAAAGAAGAAAAAAGTTAAGTTTTGGAACTGTGGTAAAAGGAGACATGTAAAGGAGTGAAAAACCCCAAGAGGGAGAATGCTTCTGATAAGTCCTTGAATGCAGGTGAAGATGTTTTAATTTTTTCTTGTAATTTTGTTTCTAATGATCATTGGTTGGTTGACTCTGGATGCTCATTCCATATGACCTTGCATAAAGAGTGGTTCTCCACATATGATAAATATGATGGAGGTAATATATACCTTGGAGACAACTCTTCATATCTGATTATTGGGAAAGGCAAGGTATTTTTGTGTTTTAGTGATGGGAGAATTAAAACTCTCCTTGAAGTTTATCATGTTCCTTGATTAGCTAGAAATCTGATTTATGTTCCAAAGCTGAATGATTTGGGAATGCGTGTAACTTTTGACAAGCATGGTTGTAGACTAGTGAGAGGAAACTTGGTGGTAGCGAAGGGGAAGAGATTGGGAAACATATTCAAGCTTGAAGCCACTATAGTTTGTAATGCCTCCTATGTGTCTGAGGCTAGTACTAAAAATGCATGTATGTTGTGGCATCATAGATTGGGCCACACAAGTAATAATGTATTAAAAAATATTAAGAATAATTTTTTTTTGGACGGTTTCTCCTATTCTGATGAGGACTTTGATTTTTGTGAACATTGTTTGTTTGGTAAACAAAATAGAAAATATTTTCTTTCAGGAAGTAATAGAGCAAAAGATAAGTTAGATATTATTCATACGAATGTGTTTGGGCATGTGGATATTGAATCTATCAAAAAATCTCATTATTTTGTTACCTTCATTGATGATGTATCTAGATTTACATGGATTTATTTTATGAAACATAAATCTAAAGTTTTCACTAAGTTTAAGGAATTCAAAGTCTTAGTACAGAACCAAGAAGGTTTAAAGATTAAAATATTAAGATTTGACAATGGAGGGGAATATTACTCTAAGGAATTTGATGAGTTTTGCAAGCATGCAAGTATAATCAGACAAAAGACAACTCTGTATACACCACAATAGAATGGTGTTGTAGAAAGGATGAACCAAATGATTATGGAAAGAGACAGAAGTATGTTGAGTGATTCACAGTTGGATCAATGCTTTTGGGCAGAGGCTATGTGTACTACTTGCTAATTGATAAATAGATCTTGTTGTAAGGATCTTGATTTGACTCCTTATGAAGTGTGGATAGGTAAGAAACCTTCATTTTCACATTTAAGGGCTTTTGGTTGTGAGGCTTTTGTTCATGTGCCTAAGGAAAAGTGATCTAAGTTGGATCCAAAAGTAGAAAAGTGTACATTCATTGGATATGGTGATAATGTTAAAGGTTATAAACTTTGGAATCCTCTAACCCGCAAGATTATCTTTTTTAGAGACGTTATTTTCAAGGAACTTAGAGCTATTTCTAAATTGGAACAGCCAAAAGAAAAAGAAGAAAAGGGAAAGAGAGAGCACTTTGAGTTACAGAATTGAGATGCACCTTGGGAAGAACAAAATGATGGATTGGGGGGTGATGAAGAAGAATAAGATTCAAGTAGTTCTGATGAAGATGAATCTATTGTTATAGAAGAAGTTGGTATTGTAGACATGGAAAAAATACCGACATACTTGATTCCAATTACTAACACTGTTTCATCATAAATCATCCTTCAGTCTAACCATTTAATCGAATACCTTTATTTGATTAAATTCATCAATTTTCCTCTCTTAATTAAATAAATCATTTTATCTAATTAAATCTTTCTCTCTTATTGATTAAATCAATTTATCTGATCTAATTAACCCTATGTCCATATTTAATTAAATAATTCATTTTATTTGATTAAATCCCTAAAGTCTATCTCATTAAATTAAATAAATTAAAACCTTATTTAATTTAATCTAACTTCATTTCCTTAGTTAAATTAAAAAAAAATTGTATTTAATTAAAATCTTAAAATCATATTCTTCCCATATTTGATTTAAATCAATCCATAAATCTAAGTCAAATTTGTCACATCAGCTAATCTCTAATTAAATTAATTAACCTTGATTAATTTAATCTCCTTTCATGTCCCATCCTCTAGCTTTTGCCACTTGCACATGAAAATAGACTTAATTCATTTATCAAATCTCTATTTTCCCTTAACATGGCATAATGGAGGAATATTCCCTAAAATTTGAATTCAAAATCCGAGTGGACTTTGTCCTTCCAACAAGACATTCATGTCACCTTACATGTCCTTGTGCATTGATCCAAGTGGCATTTAAGGCATTTATTTTCCCTCTTACATGTCATTTCACCATTTTCAAATATCACCTAATTCCATTTATGGGCACATTCATCAAAATGTGCACATCCCTCAACCATTATCATCTTGACAAGTGGCACCTTTCCATTGGTTGGATTTTAGTCCCACATTGCTTCATTTTGGGCATTTCTCCAACTTGTCAATCTATAAATAAGAGGCTTCATTCCTCATTCTAATCATCCACAACTTGAGTAAACTTACTATACTCAAATTTATAGCAATCTTCATCCATCCCATTGAGTTTTATAGCTAGGTTATGCGGATTTTGTATTGGAGCACTCATCAATCATCAACAAAGTGGATCACTCATCATCACCAATCAACAAAGCTTGCATAGGAGTTGGGAAAGGGCCAATTTCCACATCAAATTGGCACCAACTCCCCCAAGAGATCAAGATTTTTCATTGCATTTGAATAGGATTTAATATCTTTTTCTTGTGTTTGTTTATGTTCTTCATTTCATTTCCTTTTCATTGCAATTTAAATGGATTTCTTGGGGAATCATGATACTAACTTGCATTGGATCTAATCTAGTGGTTGTCTCTTATGTTTGTGCAGGTTGGGAATCTTGGTTCATAGGTACAAATGATCATGCAGAACAACTAGTTGAGTCTCTTACTCCACCCTTGAGGAGATCCACAAGACAACGAAATCTTGTTGATAGGTATAGCCCACCAGATTTCCATTGTGCATATGCTTTATTGAGTAATAACGATAAACCTAGATCCTACAAGGAAGCTATTTTTGTAGATGATAGTGGGTCTTGGTAGTTAGCCATGGAGGAGGAGATGAGGACCTTAGACTCTAATAACACCTGGGATCTTGTTTGTTTTCCCAAAGGAAGAAAGGCCATAGGATGTAAGTGGGTCTTTAAGAAGAAGTTTGGAGCAGATGGTTCATTGGAGAAGTACAAGGATAGACTAGTAGCCAAGGGCTACTCCTAGAGAGAGGGAGTTGACTTTGGTGAGATATTCTCTCCTGTTGCTAAATTGACTTCTATTAGATTTTTCTTATCCATTATTCTAGGTTATGATTGGGAGATTGAGAAAATGGATGTTAAGACTACATTTTTGCATGGATATCTTGAAGAAAAAAAATATATGCAACAGCCTATAGGTTTTGTGGTAAAAGGAAAAGAACATTGGGTTTGTAGGTTGAAGAGGTCTCTTTATGGTTTAAAATAGTGCCCCAGAATGTGGTATCAAAATTTTGATTCTTTTATTTTGAAATTGGGGTTTTTTAGAAGTGAGGAGGATCATTGTGTTTACATTCACTATGTTGGTGATTCTATGCTAGTTATTGTTTTGTATGTTAATGACATGTTATTTTTTAGCAATACTAAGGATATGATCGGTGAGCTTAAAGCCCAACTTTTAGGTGCATTTGATATGAAGAATCTTGGAGCTGTTAGGTATATTCTAGGAATGGATATCAGAAGGGAAAAAGGTAATAGAAAGCTTTGGTTATCACAAAGTAAGTACATGAATACTATTTTGTAAAGGTTTAGTATGCAAGGTTGTAATCCAATTAGAGTTCCTTTACTGATTGGTACTAAGTTTTCAGTAGATGTTTCCACAGACTGAGGATGATCTTGAGGATGTGTCTAATGTTCCATATGCTAGTGTTGTAGGGAGTTTGATGTATGCAATGGTTTGCACTAGACTAGATCTATTGCACAAGTAGTGGGAGTTTTGAGCAGATTTATGTCTAGCCCTAGTGGACAGTATTGGAATTATGCAAAGAGGGTGTTTAAATATCTTAGAGGTACTCCTGATCATTGTTTGGTTTATTCTGGTACTGATAATGTTGATAAATATTTGGACATACAGATTTTTTTTATGCAGATTGGGTAGGTGACTTGGATAGTCGAAGGTCCACTAGTGGCTATGTATTTACTCTATTTTGAGTAGTGAGTTGGATGAGTAAGAGGCAGCCCGTAGTTGCTTTTTCTACCACTGAAGTAGAGTATATGGTTGCTACTCATGTCTTTAAGGAGGCAGTTTGGTTGAGGAGACTATGTACAGGTATTGGATTTGATTGTGGGATCATTCAAATTGGTTGTGATAACCAGAGTGCTATTTGTTTAGCCAAGAATCCTATGTATCATGCTCAGACTAAGCATGTTGATGTACAATATCACTTTGTTTGAGAGTTGGTTACAAGTGGACAAATTGAGTTGAAGAAGATAAACAATTTGAAGAATGTTGCAGATTCATTGACCAAGCCTATGAGCACAGAGAAGTTCATGTGGTGCAAAGAGGCCATGGGCCTCTTTTCTAGTGCTTGATTATTTTCATTTGATTTCCTATGGATTGATTTACAATGTATAATTTCAAGTGGGAGAATGTTGGGATAAGGTTCCATTAACCTTGTAAATCCCAATATTGTATTTATTCCTTTTATTATTTGTTATTAGTAATTACCCATAAGGAGTTGTACAAGTTCCATCAGTAGTGGTAAAAATTATTTACTATCCATGGTAAGTTTCAAAGTTACCAACAATATTTATAGAATGACTTTTACTATTGGTAAATGTAAAAAAATTATGGTAAAAGAGGTTAGGCATTTCCACTTGGAGAATCAGTTATTTTTGGCATGTATGGCACATGTCATAATGTTTGGTGGGTGCATGTAAAGAATCTATGATAGCTACAAGTTGTCATAAGATTCTATGACACTATGACACATATGGCAGATATGGTTGTTGTATGTTTGCTCTATTTATCCCTAGGCACCCATCTTGGGTTGCATGCATGTTGGAGGTATCTATGACGGTTATGGTGTGTCATAAGATGTTGTAAGTTTTCATGCATGGATATGGGATCCCAACTTTGGAAGGGTCTTTTTGACACTTGTACATTGCATGTTGATGCCACTTTGATGCTTGCATGTGGGAGAGAGAAATTGGACACCTAGGCCTTGTTGGAGTCATTTTCTATGTATTTTCCATGTGTTTTTCACTGCATAATAGTTTTACAGGTACCTAGGTTATATTGGAGTGAAGGTTGAATGACAAAGGAAGTGAATGTCTTTGTAATCTCCTTTTGTGAAGATAATACAACTTGGCCTCTTTTCTTGGTGGAGTTTTTTACCCAAAAGGGTTTTCTCCATGTTAAATATTGTGTTGTGTGCTTCATCCAAATGCTTCTGGTATATTTTTGTATTGTGGGTTTATATTTTATGTTACAATCTTCATTGATAATACACACTTAAAAGATTGCAAAAATTTATCTTAAATCGGATTTCCATTGAAATAGTGTTGCTTTCATTTCTAACATAAAGGTTCACGTGAACTCATTGACCACCCTTTATTCTTGGAGCATGGCAGAAACTAGCTCTAGGCCCTCCCTAGTTATTCTAAAGTCTAAAAACACTATAGTAAATAGAAAGAAAGATCCTTTCTTTTGTCCTTTTAAGTGGCCTTTATCGGATTCATTCAATTGCCACATTATTTCCAGATATGCTAATATTAGAGAAACATGCCTTAGAAAAATATGGGGTCCCACAAGACATCCATAATACCCTAATAACAGTTGAATTTGAATGGAGTAACCAATCTCTCCAATTATGTTGCACAACCATTTCAGGGACTCTCTCCCTAGGACCTTAGGAATTCTAAAATTATTTATGCAATATTCCTTCCTCTATACCCATAAATCCTAAAACTTTCCTTATGAAGTGGTCTTGAAAGAACACATAGTTGGAACTCTAACAATGCATGTACCAAATATGTGTTGAAAATGGAGAAGTTTTCTAGGGTAACTTTTTCATTCTAACCTACATGGCCTAGCCCCACTTTTTTATGCCCTCATAAAGAAACATTTGGCACAATGGGTAAATACAAAAAGATGGGGAGCCAAAAAGGGGTCTTAAGGGGGCACATTTTTTTTGAAACTAGGAAATATTGACTTTGGATGAGAAATTGAGGATAGTTAAACTCAAAAAATTTAGATGCAACAAAAACAAGGGTCATAGTGGTTTGAGTCTACATTCTAATTTACTATTTTTTTTTAAAATGGTAGAGATTAAGGGGTTCAAAAAATGGAGCCACAAAAATTGGTTTTGTTTTTTTCAAAAGAACATAACATAGTGTCTGTTGTGGCTCCCTCAAAAGGTTAATTTTTTTTTGGTATTTTTAAAATTGTTTCAGTGAGAAATTAGCTAACATGTAGTTTATGCCTTTTTTTTTGATAAATTTTTAATGAATATTTGATATTTTATTAATTTTCAAAGTGAACACATCCTAACAAAATAGAAATCTGGCCATGCTACCCCTATAATTTTTGAAAACTAATCAATTTTTTTTTAATGTGTAGAATGGAGTCTATTTTATAAAAATGTAATTTATTTTCAATTTCATTGAATAGTTAACAAATAAAGTAAACAATACCAAACATTGGTTTTTGACAAAAAAATGGACACAAACAAAAGAAATTAAAGATGAAAGCTTTAACTTGGTCAAAATGTGAAAAAATTTGCATTGTTAAATAACTAAGAGAGAGCCTAACATTACCCAGATGTTTGATATACTTGACCTTGAAACATGTGCAAACTTGACAGTTAGCACGGAGTAGATTATATAAAATTTTGTAGAATATGCAAAAAAGAATTGTTGGACATTGGGAAGGCATTCCAAGCCTTTGGGTTGGAAATCCAAAGAAAATCCAATCCAAAGGCTTGGGGATTACTAAAGCAAGACATAATGCAAGCACGTTATAACGTGCTCGCATTATGTCACAGTTTTGACATATCACGAGCATGTTATAATGCACTCACGTTATGTCTTGCCTTACATTTTTCTTTTTTTGATGTCTTGATTTATGTTTCCCAAAGCAAGGCATAACACGAGAACGATATAATGCACCCATGTTATGTCTTGCTTGAAATTGTTTATGTGCAATTTTGTTAAATGTATGTTTCATGTATGTATGTTTGTATATATATTTGTATGTATGTATGTACGCATGTATATATGTTGGTATGTATGTATGTATGTATGTATGCATGCATGTATGTGTGTATGCCTATATATGTATGTATTCTTGTATGTATTGTAGTGTAGGAAAATGTATCCCTTTACATTTTAACACTTGTTTGGGCCCTCGCTAAATTTGGGGCTTCTTTATGCATTATTTTGTCCTATTTTTCATCCACAAGCCTAATTAAATGCATTTTTCTAAGGATAATGCCGAAATTCACTAAAAGACAAATCATAATTTAATTTTTTTAGGTTATGTGCTCCAGATCTAATGATCTAGGACTCATACGCCACCTTGGGCATATGGGTCCCACCTAGGTTTCGAGGCATGATCTTGAGTATTGCATTGAACTTAACATATCTTGAAGTTTGTGTCCTAAGTCTAAGTCACTTGGACTCATATGCCACCTTGGGTGTATTAGTCCCACTTTATCTTGGACCTATTTTGAATTCAATTTTTGGTGAGATTTTATTTTCCTAGATCTAATGTCAGCTTTTAGTGTTGTAATTTCAAGAAATTTGGCATAAACAAGTATAAATACAAGGTTATTTAACATTTTTTCTCCAAACAAGTTTACAAGTCATCTAACAATTCAAGTATTCAAGCATTATAGCAAATTTATGATCAAAAGATCATTCGAGAGCATTCAAGAGCTGATTATCAAGCATTTTGGAGCCTCAATTCAAGATTCAAGAATCATGTTAAAGTCTTTATCCATCATGTGTGTTTTTGAGCTAACATTTGTGTGAAACATAGAAAAAGAGGTTCACCCAAAAGGGGATTTACCAAATGGATGGACCTAATTTTTATTTTGTATGTTTCACTCAATTATGAGAGGTAAAATGCATAAATAACAATTAGAAAACTGACCTAACTATTATAACAGTAAAAAGGAAGGCTTTCAAAGGCTGAAATGATGTGTACCTTGCTAAAAAAGTGATGTTTCGGGCCTGACAGAGGACTCATTCTCCGAGTGGTGAATGGGTCCCTGCTAGAGTTCTAAAAAATTGGTTTTTGGGTTCTATTCTTCAATGTTTGCAACTCCAAACTCTAGGGGATCAACTCCCAAAAGTCAAAAATAATTTTTTTAGAGATCTTTCCATTATATTGCAACAAAGATGACAACTATGCAACTTTTCAATCTTGACAAATTTGCAAATTTTACTCTCCACTTGACCTTCAATGTTAAGCCTGTAATCACACATCAAGAGATAAGAAGAAATTTTAATTGTTAGGGAATAGGGGTTGACCTTGGTTAAACCCCATTTGGGTAATTAAACCTTATGATGAAACAATGAAACATGAAACATGAAACAATGATACCTTGGATGAAGTCTTGGAATGTAAAGCAACAATCTAGCATGAAGTAGCCATAAGGGATGTAGATCTTGATCTTGAATTTGGATATGAAATAATGCTTGAATAGAATCTTCAATACTACATCAACACATTAGCTCAACAACATGCATGATGCACTATGATGATATGACCTCTGATTGCTGCAATAAAACCTTGATAATTTTCCTTTGAATGCCTTTGAAATGTTCTTGAATGCTCTCTAATGCTCTTGTGAAAATACTCTTGATTGCTTATGAAGATCTAGTTATGAAACTATGTGAAATAGTCTTGTATTTATACTTAAGATTTAATCTGAAATTCAAATAACACAAGACAACATCAGATCTAGGATTCAAAATCACTAAAATCTAGGCAAGAAAAAGTTCAAAAAGGGGTGTCCTTAGTTAAGGACCCATTCACCCTATGGCGAATGGGTCCTAGCACAGTCAACTAGAACAAGTTTTGGGGACATGAAACAACATGTAAAAGGGGGGTCTTAGGACCTATGAAGGAACCATTCACCAGGTGGTGAATGGGTCACAAGTCACTAGCCTAGGACTCAAACCTTGCCAAATTAAGTGTTGTGAAACATTATTAATGAGTGTCGGGATTTATCCTTCAAAAAATGCAATAAATAAGGCTTGGATTTGAATTTAAGGGGCCAATTAAGCTCTAATTAACCTCAATTAATTAATAAATCCCTAGATTAGTGTGAAAGTGTAATAAAAACACTTTACAACACCTGAAATAAGGCACAATTAAGTCCATTTTATCATTAATTACTCATTTCCAAACTAAGTGTGAAAAAGGGTTACTTTTTTTTATGCTACATTGTGATGTAGGTTTCATGATTCAAGCAAGTATTCAATGGAATTATCTCATATCAACAATCAAAAGCTAAGATCTACATTCATGCTAGCCATTTCATACAAGTTTGCAACCTTAATTTCAAAGGTTTAGTGAGTTGTGACATTTCATTTGTTCATACATCATTCATTCATGATTTTCTATTTCATTTCAAGGTTTAAATATGAAAACAGGGTTTGACCAAGGCAAACCCCTATTCCCTAACACAAAAAAAAATTCATCTTCATGTGTGACTCCAAATCTAGGTGATTTGAAGCTTGAAGATCCTTCGAAGAAAAAGTTGCAAGATTGAAGAAAGTTGTCAAATTTGTAAAGAAGTTGTCATCTTCATGAAAACTCACCTATAGACCAAAATTCAGATTTTCAGACTTGGAGATCGAAAAAGATGAAAGCTATAGAAGATCACTCGAGGCTATAGAAGTTTTGGACAAAATCTAATATTGGGACTAAATTTCCACCTTCATTGTATGAGTCCCAGTATACCAATTTTCAACGGTTTTCTGTAGATCTTGGTTTACTAGCAGCAGATTCCATATTTAGCCCAGAAACTCCAGCTGGGCCTAAATCGCCCAGTCTAGCATATGATTCCTACTGCACATTAAAAGTGATAATTTTAGAGTTCCAGACCTTTTTTTGGACATCTTCAATCTTCCAGGAGCTTCTCTGTTTATCCTTAGTTGATTATTCTAATTTTAAGTCTCATTTTCTAGGTCATATAATTAGATTTGCATATTGCTTTCATTTCCTTCTTTCTAAGCACTTTCTGTTGGATCTCAATTGTGTTTACATTTTGTCCTTGATGACAAAATCTCTTTCAGTTTGTTCTCATTGATGATCTGTCTTAGGATGGTTTTCCTTGTATATCACAGGTATTGGTTGTTTCTCTTTTGGGCTTACTCATATCGGTGTGAGAATGGCAAGGTCTCCCTGATCCACTTTGAAATGTCTGATTTGCCTATCGGCAAGACATTTTGGATGTCATGTCAATTGAATTTATCATACAGGCTGCTGTCGGCAAGACTTCTCTTTTGTTTCGGTGATAGAAAGTGTTCTCTATCAGCATATGTTATATCGTCGGGATGAGGTCTTATCGATTTCATTATGTCTCCCCGACCTGCTTCAGAATGAGCATATTGGCAAAGGAAATAATCTTTCGGTGTAATGGTTCATCGAATATGCAATTTCACACTGACCCGCTTTAGAATAAGTATATCGGCATGAGTTTGGCCGTCGGGCTGAGGTCATAGCGAAGCCATATTGTCTCCCTGACTAGTGCATGTGGAAGTCTATCGACAAGAGTTGTGGTGTTGTTATATGGCCTTGGCGAATTTGATTTGTTACACCAACCAAAAACATAAATCCAGTCTCTTCGGTAAGAGCTAGGGTTTTCAGCGAGAGGTCTCGGCGAGTGACCTCTGGTCTCGCTGATGGAACACAAAAGAACTTTCTCAGCATAGGATCTATCCTGTCTCAGCAACTCCGAGTGAATGAAGTTTTTCGGTATGACTCAAGCTTTCGTCGAGAGGTCTCCCTGATATTGGTATGTTATAGCGGCCCTCATAAGATAGAAGGGTGCATTGGTGAGAGAACCTTTATGTTACAACGAACAAGCCCAGCGGTGAAACTCAATGTTGGTTGTATAATGTCTCCCCGATAGTATAATGTCACAGCGACACACAAGTGGTTGAAGACTTTTAGAGAGACACGGTGTGCTCTACAAGAGGTCTCCCCGATATCATAATGTTATAGCGATACACATAAGGAAAAAGATTTCTGTCGGTGTGAGAACTTTAATGTCTTGGTGATCTATTGTGAGCTCGAGATGTTTCAGCAAAACAAGGGGCAGTCTATATAGTGTCTCCCCGATTATGTATTTTCTTGGAAACTTGGAAATGATAAAGGTCTTCGGCATAGGTATTGAATTGTCACAGCGACAATGTGACTCTCAGAAAAACATTATGAAGTCTACAAGAGGTCTCTCTGATATCGTTTAGTCACAGCGATAGTGAATGAAACTAAAGGAGATCTCGGTGAGAGACTTGCTGATGTCTCAGTGGATGAATAATACTCTAAGGAAGCCTATCAATGAGACATGATGTATTCGCTATGTGTTCTTCCCGACTCTGATGGGTTATGGTGAAAGTGTTAACTAAGAGGAATGTTTGGCAGTGCAATTACCTTCAGCAAAACTATCTGGTTGTCTCAGTGAATAGTTAACGAAGACTCAAAACAAAGTGGTCGTCATCATGGATTGGCATCAACTCTTAGAATAGTTACATAACAGAATATTCATTGAGTTTCTTTCTGAGCTGTTGCATTTTTTATTTAATGGATGATTTACAGCTCTCTGGATAAGCATTACTCTTGATTTTTATCATCGACGACAGGCTATCATTATTCAGCCTCATATTCAAAAATCAGCAAGAGAATCTGAGAATCTTGTGAAAAACATTTTTTGAAGGTTTCTTCACAACAGACATACTTGAAATGTAAATAAATACCAGCGTTGAAAACTAAAAAAGTTCTCTGATTGTAATCTGGGAATATTGTTTTATTGGCTATATCAAAAATGTATTAGGTAGATGAGAAAAATAGAGAGTTATGAGCTTGACTGAAAACAGAGAGATCCTCTGAGATATTTTTATTTGTTCAAATGTATAATTTGATGGGTTGGTACTCTTTGAGATAGATATCTCTAAATGAGGGGTTGGTGCTCCTTGAGTGGGTGCTCAAAAATCAGCCTATAAGGCATTGTGAACTTTTGTTTAAAAGATTAAGCCTGGAAGGCATTTAGGGAGTGGTTTTTATACCCCAGGAGGGTTTTCCACTCGATAAAATCTTGAGTCTTCTTGTTCTTCTGAGTTCCCTTTGCTTTACTATGTTGTTGATTATTCAGTTCATTGTTTGGTTATTACTTTTCTGAATTCTGATTTTGATTGATTACATTCAACTCATGAATGCATTAATCAGAGTATATTGAGATAATATCTGAGCTATGGTTTTAGAATTTGTGAAAATTGGTCAAATCTATTAAGACACTGATTCACCCCCCCTCTCAGTGTCATTTTAACTCCAACAATTGGTATCAGAGCGTAGGATCCAACAATAGGTTTAATAACCTTGGATTGATCTTGGTCTTGGAGTTTGTTTTTAATGGCACATTCTCAAGACGGTGCCTCTATATCCAGAGCTCCATTATTTGATGGAACTGATTATGTGTTCTGGAGAATCAGAATGGAAGCTTTTCTTGTTTCTTTTGATGTTGATGTTTGGAGCATTGTTTTAGAAGATTACAATGTACCAGCCACTATTCCCACTGATGCTACTAAAAAGAAGAAGTATGAAACAAACGCCAGAGCTAAGCATTCCCTCTTGTGTGGGTTAACTAAAGACGTGTTATTAAAGTCATGCATTGCAAATCTGCTCAAGGAATCTGGGAAAAACTTGAAACTATATATCAAGGGAATGAGAAAGTAAAATTGTCAAAAATCATTACACTCAAACATCAGTTTGAGGAGTTGAAAATGAAGGATGATGAAAAAGTGGCTGAATATTTCCTAAGATTTGATGAAGTTTTCAATTCAATGAAAGGTCTAGGTCAAGAGGTTAATGAATTTGATGTGGTTACAAAGGTTGTTAGAACCTTACCATCCAAATTTGAATCTAAGGTTTCAGCCCTAGAAGAAAAGAAACACTTTGATAAGCTTACCTTAGACAGCCTACAAGGAATAATTACTGCCTATGAAATGAGAACTAGCAAAAACAATTCAACAGGAAAAGAAACTGCCTTTAACATTGAAAAGAAAGAAAAAGTCGAAGTCAGTGAATCAGAGTTGTCTAACTCTAAAGAATCCCATTTTGTTAGAAGATTTAAAAAGGGATCAAGAAAATATAAGGGAAAAATTACCTTTAAATGTTTTAACTGTGGAAAAATAGGTCACTTTGCTGCAAAGTGTCCCTATGATGATCAAATCTGTGACAACGAGACAACTGAAAAACAACCTATGAAGAAGGCCTTCAAACCTAATCAAAACTTCTATTTCAAATAGAAGAAAATTCTATTTAGTAAGGATGAATCTGATATTGAGTCTGAAGATTCATTAGCTGAAGAAGATGAAACCTTGTTCATGGCTGAAATTACTCAGCAAAATGATACAAACACCATTGACATTGAAGAAGGTGAAGTAGATCTTAAAAGTGAGCTGAAATGTGCTTTACAAGAGATCAGAAAACTCAAAAAAAAGTTCTTACTCAAGAACATAAACCAGATCAAGAAATGGTCTCTCTGAAAACTTAGCTTGAAGAAGATAAAAGAGTTGAAGACTGCCTTCGAGAGACTGTAAGATGCAAAGATCAAGAAATTCAAAATCTGGAACAAGAAGTAGTCTGTCTTAGGAAGGAAATTGAAAAATATGAAAGCACTTTAAAATTGAATGAGATGCTCAGCAAGCAGAAGATGTACAAAGATAAAACTGGTGTTGGTTACGAAAAGGGTGAATGCTCAATTGACCATGCAAAATAAAACCCCTCTTCTGAAGTCAAAGGTTCAGGTTCAAATCACTCAGAATTTGGTAAGGATTATGTTCAATCTTTAAGAGGTAATAGATCTTCATACAGAATCAATCCTTTCTTCTATGGTTATTATTTTTTCTACAACAAATTTGGGCATAAGGTGAGCACTTGCAGGCTTATGAATTCTAGAATACCCAGGTTTGGTCTTAGGCAACACTATGGTTTTGTTAGACAAATCAGATGTTTTAAATGCAATGCTTTGGGACATTCTGTCAAACAGTGCAGAACTGATCTAAAATCTAAACAGCAGAAAATTAAAAAGGTTTGGAAACCTAAGACTGTCAACATTGAGTAAACTATGTTGGTTCAAACAGCTTTTCATTCCAAGAAAAAGGACTTATGGGTCCTGGACAGTGGATGTTCTAACCATATGACTGGTGACAAGGATAAGTTTATAAATCTTGAAGATTATGTAGGTGGATATGTTAAGTTTGGTGATAACTCTGGTATTCAAATTAAAGGTAGAGGTTCACTTCTTCTGAATGAAGACACTCCTATCTATAATGTGTACTATGTGGAAGGTCTCAAGCACAATCTTCTAAGTGTTAGTCAAATCTATGATAGTGGTTATCATGTTCTTTTCACTTCGCAGGGATGTGAGATTAAAAACAAGCTAGGAAAGGCTATTGCAGCTGGAAGGAGGACAAAAGGAAATGTGTACAATCTTCTCGACACATCAAGCAATAATCAAGGTATGTGTTTAATGAGCAAATAAGAAGATGGCATAAAAGATTAGGACACATAAACTTTGAAAATCTGGTTAGAATAAGTAAGAATCAGAATGTTAGAGGTTTACCAATCCTTAACAAGCTAGAAAATTCTGTGTGCAAAGAATGTCTAAGTGGTAAACGAACTAAAATCAGCTTCAAAACAAAAGAACATTCTTCTTCAAAACCTTTACAACTTGTGCACACTGATTTATGTGGACCAACCAGAATAAGGTCTATTAATGGTGAAAGGTACTTTATGTTGTTTGTGGATGATTATACTAGAATGGTTTGGGTCACATTTTTTAAGCACAAATTAGAAGCATTTGAAAGGTTTAAAATCTTTCGTAAATTGGTTAAGAAGGAATATGATTTGAAACTTAAATGTCTACGATCTGACAAAGGAGGTGAGTTCACTTCTCAAGAGTTAATTGATTACTATGAACATCACAGCATTAAAAGACAATATGTTGCAACAAAAACACCTCAACAAAATGGGGTAGTTGAACGTAAAAATAGAATTGTAAAAGAAATGGCTAGAACAATGTTAGATGAAGCTAAGTTGCCTGATATGTATTGGAAAGAAGCTATTCATACAGCTGCATACATTTTGAATAGAGTGCAGATTAGAGTGAAATCTAAACACTCCTTATGAACTGTGGTATGGAAGAACTACTTCTATCAAATACTTTAAAATTTTTGGAAGTAAGTGTTTTATCAAAAAGGATGATGATAACCTTGGGAGTTTTCAATCAAAGAGTGATGAGGGTATCTTTTTGGGATACTCAACTCACAGCAAAGCTTATAAATGCCTTAACAAAAGGCTTAACAAGATTGTTGAAGTTGTTAATGTAAAATTTGATGAGAGATCACATTTGTATGCTGAATCTTTGTAGGATAATGAGGAAGAAGAACTTGAACTAGAAATAATTTCAGAAGGAACTGAGTCAACAAGCCCTAGAAATGAAACAGCAAGTCCTAAAAAGGTTGCATCAAAATCTCTAACTAAATATCACCCCAAAGATCAAATTATTGGGGATAAAAATGCAAGAGTTCAAACTAGAAGAAAGGCTGTAAAATCTGATGAAAAGGCACAAATAGCTTTTTGTCTAGTTACTCAGTTTGAGCCTAAAATTTTTAATGAAGCTCTCACAAACTCATGTTGGCTTAATGCTATGTAGGAAGAAATTGATCAAATTGAGAAAAATTAGACTTGGGAGTTAGTCCCAAGACCATATGACTAGAATGTCATTAGAGGCAAATGGATATACAGAAACAAGCTTGATGAAAATGGTAATGTCATTCGCAACAAATCAAGATTTGTCTACAAAGGCTATGTTCAACAAGAAGGTATTGATTTTGGTGAAACCTTTGCACCTGTTGCTAGATTAGAATCTATCAGAATATTCTTGGCTTATTCTATTTATAAAGACTTTACTATTTATCAAATGGATGTCAAAACTACTTTTTTAAATGGCTATTTAGATGAAGAGGTCTATGTTGAACAGCCTGAAGGATTAATGTGCAAAGATAAGCCTGATCATGTTTACATATTGAAAAGGGCCCTCTATGGCTTAAAACAAGCACCTAGAGCTTGGTACTCTAGGCTTGACAGTCATTTGCTTTCAAATGGTTTTGTTAGAGGAGGTGTAGATAGCAATCTTTATGTTCAAACTGAAGGTTCTGATATTCTGGTTGTTGAAATTTATGTTGATGACACTATCTTTGGCTACAACAATGTTACATTAAGTAAAAAATTCTCTCAGCTAATGGAATTTGAATTTGAAATGTCATTATTAGGAGAATTAAATTTCTTCTTGGGTCTTCAAATCTCTCAACATGAAAATGGAATTTTTCTTTATCAAACCAAGTATGCTAGAGAGATGCTTAAGAAATTTTAGATGGATGAATGCCATCTAGTTAGCACTCCAATGATTACTGGATGCAAACTTACTAAGGTTGATGATTCCCCTGATACAAATCAAACTGAATATAGATCAATGATTGGCAGTCTATTATATTTAACTATCTCTAGACCTAACATTATGTAGGCAGTTTGCACTATTGCACGGTTTCAAGCATCACCTAAAGAATCCCATGTCACTGCTATTAAAAGGATTTTTAAATATATTCAGGGCACTCTTAATTATGGTCTTTGGTATCCTAAAAGCAATGATTTTTCATTGATTGCATCTATTGATGCTGACTAGGCTGGTTGTTTGGATGATAGGAAAAGCACCAGTGGTGCTGCATTCTTTCTTGGTGATCGTTTAGTGGCATGGCACAGCAAGAAACAAGAATATGTTTCTCTCTCTACTGCTGAAGTAGAATACATTGTTGCCACTTCATGCTATACTCAAGTTCTTTGGATGAGTCAAACTCTATCTGATATGGGTATTGGAATTCCTAAACCTGTTTCTATTCTCTATGATAACACAAGTGTGATAAGTATCTCCAAAAATCATGTTTTGCACTCTCGCACTAACATATTGCTATCAAGTTTCACTTTCTTCGAGAAAAGGTTTTGGCTAATGAATTCTACTTGCAGTTTGTTGGATCTCAAGATCAGGCGGATGATATTTTTACTAAGCCCTTAGCTAAAGAGTTGTTTGAAAGGTTGACACTTTGATTGGGAGTTATCTCTCAATCTTTACTTCTCTGATTTTACTAGCATTGGCTTAGGGGGAGCATGTTATATGTTTTGATTCACTTAAAGCTCTCCTACAATCTTGGTTGTTGCACTGTTACTCTTTTTGTAGCTATTTCTAATGGTATTTTTTGGTTGACTCAGTTGTGTTATGGCAATGCACATTTTCTTCTATTCTTTTCCTTGAGGAAAAAAGGGGGAGAGTCATTTTTGTTTTGCCATCAAGGACAAAGGGGGAGTTTGTTGGATCTCAATTGTGTTTACAGTTTGTCCTTGATGACAAAATATCTTTCAGTTTTTTCTCATTGATGATCTATCTCAGGATGGTTCTCCTTGCATATCACAGGTATTGGTTGTTTCTCTTTCGGGCTTACTCATATCGGTGTGAGAATGGTAGGGTCTCCCCAATCCACTTTGAAATGTCTGAGTTGCCTATCGGCAAGACATTTCAGATGTCATGTCGATTGAATTTATCATATAGGCTGCTGTCGAAAAGAATTCTCTTTTGTTTCAATGACAAAAAGTGTTCTCTATCAGCATATGTTGTATCATTGGGATGAGGTCTTATTGATTTCATTATGTCTCCCCGACCCACTTCAGAATGAGCATATCGGCAAAGGAAATCGTCTTCAGTGTACTGTTTCATCGAATATGCAATGTCACACCGACCTGCTTCAAAATAAGTATATCGACATGAGTTTGGCCGTTGGGCTGAGGTCATAGCGAAATCATATTGTCTCCCCGACTAGTGCATGTGGAAGTCTATCGGCGAGAGTTGCGGCGTCATTATATGGTCTTGGTGAATTTGATTTGTTACACCGACCAAAAAATAAAGGCAGTCTCTTTGGTAAGAGCTAGGGTTTTCGGCAAGAGGTCTCGGCGAGTGACCTCTAGTCTCGCTGATGGAACACAAAAGAACTTTGTCGGCATAGGATCTATCCTGTCTCAGCGACTCTGAGTGAATGAAGTTTTTCGGTATGACTCAAGCTTTCATTGAGAGGTCTCCCCGATATTGGTATGTTATAGCAACCCTCATAAGATAGAAGGGTGCATCGGCGAGAGAACCTTTATGTTATAGCGAACAAGCCCATCAGTGAAACCCAATGTTGGTTGTATAACGTCTCCCTGACAGTATAATGTCACAGTGACACACAAGTGGTTGAAGACTTTTGGAAAGACATGGTGTGCTCTACAGGAGGTCTCCTTGATATCATAATGTTATAGCGATGCACATAAGGAAAAAGGTTTTTATCGGTGTGAGAACTTTAATGTCTTAGCGATCTATTGTGAGCTCGGGATGTTTTAGAAAAATAAGGGGCAGTTTATATAGTGTCTCCCCAACTATGTATTGTCTTGGTGACTTGGAAATGACAAAGGTCTTCGGCATAGGTATTGAATTTTCATGGCAACAATGTGACTCTCGAAAAAACATTATGAAGTCTACAAGAGGTCTCTCTGATATCGTTTAGTCACAGCGATAGTGAATGAAACTAAAGGAGATCTCAGTGAGAGACTTGTTGATGTCTCAGCGAATGAACAATACTCTAAGGAAGCCTATCAATGAGACATGATGTATTTGCTATGTGTTCTTCCCGACTTTGATGGGTTATGGCGAAAGCGTTAACTAAGAGGAATGTCTGGCGGTGCAATTTCCTTTGGTAGAACTATCTGGTTGTCTCAGCGAATAGTTAACGAAGACTCAAAACATAGTGGTCATCATCATGGATTAGCATCAAATCTCATAACGGTTACATAACAGAATATTCATTGAGTTTCTTTCTGAGCTGTTGTGTTTTTTATTTAATGGATGATTTGCAGCTCTCTAGATAAGCATTACTCTTGATTTTTATCATCATCGACAAACTATCATTATTCAGCCTCATATTCAAAAATCAGCAAGAGAATCTAAGAATCTTGTGAAAAACATTTTTTGAAGATTTCTTCACAACAGACATACTTGAAATGTAAATAAATACCAGCGTTGAAAACTGAAAAAGCTCTCTGATTGTAATCAGAGAATATTGTTTTATTGGCTATATCAAGAATGTATTAGGTAGATGAGAAAAACAGAGAGTTATGAGCTTGACTGAAAATAGAGAGATCCTCTGAGATATTTTTATTTGTTCAAATGTATAATTTGAGGGGTTGGTACTCCTTGAGATAGATATCTCTAAATGAGGGGTTGGTGCTCCTTGAGTGGGTGCTCAAAAATCATCCTATAAGGCATTGTGAACTTTTGTTTAAAAGATTAAGCCTAGAAGGCATTTAGGGAGTGGTTTTTATACCCCAGGAGGGTTTTCCACTCGGTAAAATCTTGAGTCTTCTTGTTCTTCTGAGTTCCCTTTGCTTTACTGTGTTGTTGATTATTTCAGTTCACTGTTTGGTTATTACTTTTCTCAATTCTAATTTTGATTGATTACATTCAACTCATGAATGCATTAATCAGAGTATATTGAGATAATATCTAAGCTATGGTTTTTGAATTTTTGAAAATTGGTCAAATCTATTAAGACATTGATTCACCCCCCCTCTCAATGTCATTTTAACTCCAACACTTTCTTAATGGTGAAACCCTCTTTTAATCACACCTAAGGAAACCTTGTAGCAACCTTTCCCTCAATTGAATCATTGGGTTTTTACCTCTAGGGTTTCCTTTAATGAAATTGAGTGAAATAGGTCCTAAGCTAATTTCCATCTCCCAAAAGGTGGAACCCTATTTTCATTGTTCTTCTTGGTGAACCCGACCTTTAGACACTTGCATTTCTGATTTTGAGTACATTAAATTCCTAGATCTAGCTTACATTATCTTTGCATTATATCTTGCATTAGTTAATTTTCATTTAGGGTTTCTAAATCTTGTATTAGTGAAAAGTGCATATAGGTTGCATTTTTGCATCTTAAATCATTAAATTTCACTAAAATTATGTAATTGCAAATAGTCAAATAAACATATAAGTTAGAAACCATAGAATCAACTCAGAATTTGTTGAATTTGTTGCAAAAACCCTAATTCAAGACTCATTCACCCACCTAGGTGATTTAGTCCATGTACAGATGGTTTGTCCAGATTTATGGGAATTCTATGTTGTCTATTTTTTAGCATTTGAACCTTCCAAAAACCCTAATTGGGACTCATTCACCCCTCTGAGCAAATTATTCCTATATCAAACCTAAAATTGCATTTTTATAGCATTAAAAACTTCATTTCTTTGTTTCATTTTGTTGTTATTAGATCTTTGTTTTAGTTTATTTAGTTTTTGTTTTATTTGTTTCATTAGATCTAGTTTAATTGGGTTCATTTAATGCATTTCTTAAATTTAAAATTACATTTACACATTTCATTTCTAACTCATTGCATTGAATTTCATCATGGATATGTGGTTTGGTAAGCTTTGGATGTCCTTGAAGTCATTAGTGGATGTGTCAAGCTATGCTTTTGGAAATGATCCTAATGAAATTGAACTCACTCATGCTCAATCAACTCCTAATGCATGTCCTCGTAAACTTGACATCATTGGAGAAGATTATGATAGCATGAACAACTTCATAAAAGATTTCCTTAACAACCTTGAGACTAATGCATCCTTTTATCCCTCCATGAAACAACCAACACCCCCTACCATCCCACCACTTGAGATGCTTGGCATTTTACATCCTGAAAATAAATCACCAAATAAACCTAAACTTCCTACAATAAGTGATCCTAGTTCCTATAATTAAGTGCATCAATCATATGTTAACAAAGTGACCAAAACCTCCATCAACTTAGAAGAAGCTTATGGCCAGGGCTTTAATATATTAACTAAGCAAGGATGTGATATAATAAATGAACATGAAATTCATCAAATTTTAGAAAAAATACCAATTGAAGATACCAAAGGGGTAGAATATCAAGATCCTCCTCCTGACATAAGTTTCCTCCTTCCTAAAGAATAACCAATGCTTTGTAACAATGATAAGGATAATAGGATCATCTTAGGTCCTCCTTATCAACAAGTTGGTGAATCTACCAAGAAACGAAGGCCTTACAAACTAAAGAAGCTAAAATTCCCTTGTCCACTATTTGAAACTGAAAGAACCCTACACATAATTCTAAGTCAAGGACTTATCACATTACCACCCATGTGAGAAAATCGAAAACCAAATCCTAACACAAACATGTCACATTGTCGATATCATAAAGTTCTTGGAAATAGTACTGATGAGTGTTGTGCTTTAAAACAAATATTTAAAAAGTTTGATATCATAGAAATAATCCCTTAAAGCATGACCTCCCACTCCTTGCTATGTAATAGTTGTAGGATCATAATATTCTCACTATTACATGCTTTACACTCATTGCAAATCATTTCAAAATGCAAGGAGCTCTCCTTTCTCATCACCTACCATGGCTCATTCTTGTTTTGCACACACTGGGGGAAAGAATTTGGCAACCTTGCCCTACTTCGACACTTGTTGTTGTCCCTTTGGCTAGTTGTCTGCCCTCTGTATATGATGAACAAGATTGGGATACAGACGACCTCCTAGAGGTTGACTTGCATGTGCCTTACCAGTCTTGTCTTTTTTTCTTTTTCATGTTATGTGTGATTGTATGTGTGTAATGTGATCTCCCCACACTGTTATGTTTGATGTACCTCTCTCTTTGTAATATTCCTCTATTTGTATCTACATTATTCTATATGTTATTTCCTTTTATCTTTTATTTGTCTTGTGTTTTCGTTTTGGGGATGATGTAAGGCTTTGAGACATTTAGGTCTCTTCCATGTTGACCCAAAAGCTTTTCCTTTATATTTTCGTTGTCTTTTGTTTTCCTTTTGGGGATGATGCAAGGCATTGAGACATTTAGGTCTCTTCCATTTTCACCCAAAAAAAATTCTTTATTTTTGCTTTCTTTCTTTCATTATTCTTGTTCCATGAGTATTTGGGGAATCATGACATTTTTGATCTCTATAATAACATTGTAGCAAATACATATTGACCCTGAATCCATGGATCACTTATGTGATTTTTGGAATTCATTTTTTTTGGGGGAAACCCCTTTTTCATGACATAGTTTTATTTGGAAACATATGACTTGGAATAAGGATTTTTAGATAATCTCTCATTCCCTCTTTATTCTTAGCATTTATCATTTGCTACTTTAAAGTAATTGATCATAGCATGGTGTTTAGCAATTTCTTTAAAGTGTGGGCATACATTGGCATTATTCTTTTGCATATTACAACTCATGTTTCATTGTTTGGTCTTACTTCATGCGATGCATCTTTCTCTTTGTGGTGACATTGGATGTGATGTCCTCAAAAAGCGTGATCGCTCTTACCATATTATATTCCTCTTAGTGGCTTGATGTGACACACTGCATCCCCTAAGTTGTGAATCTTCTATTCTTCAATTAGTCCTCTCTTGGAGACATTAGGCATGATGTTCCCTAAGTTTATACCTTACATAAACTAAGCAAAACCCCTTTGAACATACCTTACACTATTTTTCATTTACAATAACTGTTATATGGCCACCTTGCATAACAGACTTTTCTTGCCTATGGAGCCATCATGTTTGTTCAGGGATGTCAAGCATACGATGTTTTGCTTGTCTCATGAACCTTGTTGTTCATGTTGTGTGGCACCTTATCAATGCTATCAGGAGGTACAAATTTGGTATGGTTATCATACAGGAGTCGAAATTAGGTGTGACTTTCCCATAGCCACTTGCTTGTTTGTGTGAGCCAATACCAACCGTGTACATATGTGTCTCACCTCTCTAGGGGCTCACCTACTAGATGGTTGAAAGTTCCACTAGCCCTTGTGAGCATGTGTTTGGTTTGCATAGTGGACATCGCATTCCACTTGTAAATTTTTTTGGAAGAACAACTTAGATCTGATCCACATCGTGTTGGAAAATTGGTCAAGGCTTGATCTGCCCTTCTTTTTCTTTTTTTTCCTTTTCTTTCTTTATGACTTCAGTAGTGTATGCTTGTATCTTGATGTTGCTTCATACATCATTCACATGTGTGTTATTTTGTACCTATTTTGGTTTACCATAGGATCTTGATCCTTGGGGCTTGTACAACCCTCTTGGTTGTTATTATCCTATCTCACTAGCATTGGTACATTTGGACCCCTCTTGATGCGATTTTTTCTACTTTAGTGTGAGTTTGAAACAAGTTCCTCTCACAAAACTAGAGGCTAAATGTAGTGTAGGAAAATGTACCCCTTTACATTTTAACACTTGTTTGGGCCCTCCTTGCTAAATTTGGGGCTTCTTTATGCCTTATTTAGTCCTATTTCGCATCCACAAGCCTAATTAAATGCATTTTATGAGGATAATCCCAACATTCAATAAAAGACAAATCATAATTTAATGTTTTTGGGTTATGTGTTCCAGATATAGTGATCTAGGACTCATACGCCACCTTGGGCATATGGGTCCCACCTAGGTTTTGAGGCCTAATCCTGAATATTGCATTGAACTTAAAATTTATTGAAGTTTGTGTCCCAAGTCTAAGTCATTGGGACTCATATGCCACCTTGGGCGTATGAGTTTTTCTTTAGCTTGGACCTATTTTGAATTCAATTCTTGGGAGTATTTTATTCTCCTAGATCTGATGTAGGCTTGTAGTGTTGTAATTTCAGGAAATTTGGCATAAATCCATATAAATACAAGGTTATTTCACATTTTTTCTCCTAGCAAGTTTACAAGTCATCTAGCAATTCAAGTATTCAAGCATTACAGAAAATTTATGATCAAAATATAATTCAAGAGCATTCAAGAGATAATTATCAAGCATTTTATAGCATCAATTCAAGATTCAAGCATCATGTCAAAGTCTTCATGCATCATGTGTGTTTTTGAGCTAAAATTTGTGACATGGGTTTCATGATTCAAGCAATTATTCAAAGACATTATCTCATATCAACAATCAACAGTCAAGATCTACATTCATGCTAGCCATTTAATACAAGTTTGCAACCTTCATTTCAAGGGTTTGGTGAGTTGTCACATTACATTTGTTCAATCATTATTCCTTCATTTTTTTGTATTTCATTTCAAGGTTTAATTGCCAAAACAGGGTTTGACCAAGGCAAACCCCTATTCCTTAACACAAAATTTTGCCATCTTCATGTGTGATTGCAAATATAGGTGATTTGGAGCTTGAATATCCTTTGAAGACAAAGTTGCAAGATTGAAGAAAGTTGTCAAAATTGTCAAGAAGTTGTCATCTTCACGGAAACTCACCTACAAGCCAGAAATCAAATTTTCAGACTTGAAGATAGGACAAGATGAAAGTTATAGAAGATCGCTTGAGGCTACAAAAGTTTCAAAAAAAACCCTAATATTGGGACTAAATCACCACCTTGGGTGTATGAGTCCTAGTATACCTATTTTCATTAGTTTTTTGTAGATCTTGGTTTACCAACAACAAATTCTAGATTCAGCCCAGAAACTCCAACTAGGACTACATTTCCCAATCTGGCATATGAGTCCTAGTGCACATCAAAATTCATAATTTCAAAGTTGTAGACATTTTTTTGGACATCTTCAAACTTTTAGGCGCTTCTCTATTTATCCTAATTTTATTATTTTGATTTTAAGTCTCATTTTCTAGGTCATATAGTTAGATTTTCATATTACTTTCATTTCCTTCTTTTTAAGCACTTGCTTAGTGGTGAACCCCTCTTTTAATCATACCTAAGGAAACCTTGTAGCATCCTTTCCCTCAATTGAATCATTGGGTTGTTGCCTCTAGGGTTTCCTTTAATGAACTAGAGTGAAATAGTTCCTAAGCTAAGTTCCATCTCCCAAAAGCTGGAAGCCTAGCCTATTACCATGTGTTCATGTATATATGAATGTAAAATTGTATGTGTGTATTTATGCATGTATGTATGCATGTATGCATGTGTGTATGTATGTATGTATGTATGTATGTATGTATATTTTTATATATGTATGTATGTATGATTTGTATGTATATATGTAAGGGTTTTGGTTTTAGGGTATATAAGGGTGAGGGTATATGGTGTAGGGATGAAGGTTGAGGTTGTAGGGTTTAGGGTTTAAGATATAGGGTTGAGGGATGAGGGATTAGGGCTGAGGGTATAATGTATCAGGTTAAGGGTTGAGGGTTGAGGTTTGAGAGTTTAGGGTTGAGGGTTTAGGGTTTAGGGATAGATATTAAGATTGAGGGTAGAGGGATTAGGGTTTACGGGTTGAGGGTTGAGGGATTGGGTTTAAGGTACAAGATTGGCAATTAATCATTGATGGTTGATGTTTGAGGGTTTAAGGTTTGAGGGTTGAAGGTTTAGGGTTTAAGGTTTGAGGGTTGAAGGTTTAGGGTTTAAGGTTCAAGGCTATAAGGGTTGATGGCTTAGGGTTTAAGGGTTGAGGGTTGAGGATCTAAGGGTTGAGGGTTTAAGGGATTAGGGTTTAAGGGTTAGGGTTTAAGTGTTGAGGGCTAAGAGATTAGGTTTTAAAGTATAGTGTTGAGGGTTTAATGTATAGGGTAGCAATGTTGAGGGTTTAGGGTTGAGGGTTGAGGGTATAGAGATTAAGGTTGAGGTTGAGGGTTTAATGTATAGGGTTGAGGATTAGGGGTTGGGGCTTAAGTATATGGTTGAGGGTTTAGGGTTGAGGGTTGAGGGTTTATAACTAAGGGATAATGTTCAAGGTTGAGTTTCTAAGGTATAAGGCTCATGGCTTAATTTTGAGGGTGATGAGGTAAAAATAACCTCATCAATATAATGGACTCAATACTCAACCTTATACCTTTTAGCCAAACTTACCCTGCCAATTGATTACCTTTAGGATAAATAATTGCTCTCTTTTATGAATAAGTGTGTAATCTTTATTTCTTGAGATTAGTCAAAATAAGCTAATTTGTGTTGATTTAATGATTTAGTTCTTGAGCATTCCACAGGTCAACTTCCACCGCCAATTACCATTCCAATCAAAAATGGTATTAACGCAAGTTTCAACGCTGTTGAAGACAAATGAGTAGATGTCAGAATTTCAAGAGCATACGTTATGGACCAAGTCTTCCTAGTTTCTGTTATTTTTAGTTCTAAGGACTTTATAGCTTGTGTCGAGCTTCTTTAATATTTCATGTCATGGGCTTTAAAGTCCATTAGTTGTTGACAATCTGTTGAGGACTTTATTAACTGGAAAGTAGGATTTTGTTAACCGCTTTCAAATAAATATGTAACTATTGAAAATGATGAATACAAAAGAATATCATTATGTTTCCATTATGTCTTCTAGGTTATACTACCATATGGATAAAATGAGTATTCCCGTGACTCTTTGAATTATTGAGAAATGTGAATGGAGTTCTTTGAATGAAGTAATTTGGAGATTACCAGTGCATGTGATCTAAGATAGCTACACAAACACTCGAGAGCTAGCCACTTCAGGGTTATAGATTATATAGATAAGTATTTTACTTCTAATTCTATACTTTCTTTTAGTAGTTAATAATTGAAATTAGAATTTATTTTCATGTATGTGTCATGCTATCAAATCAATCCTGGAAATTGTAGGTAATTCTGTAGTCTCTGAATTTAGTGTCTGGAGTTCCAAAGCACCTTCTTTCAATTGTTTCATATTGTTAAATCATTCTATGCTAGTTGTTTTAGATTGTTATCTTTTAATTAGCTCAATGTTTCATAGTTTCTTTACTGGTTTTACTTCTTCAGTAATTTATACATTTCTTAGTTTAATCATTTCCATTCTTTCTAGTTTAGTGGTTATGCTTTTTAGATTCATAGTTTTCTACTTTCTAGTATAGTTATTTCAAGCTTTCTAGATAGATGATTTCATGTTTTCAAAGTTTAGAGGTTTTTTAGTTTAGATTTTTATTTCAGTTGTTGGTATTTAGAGAACCTGAGAGAGATAGTTGAGATGTCTTCTATTGTATACAACTTTTGGACACTACCTGGTCAATATATTAATGTGTTTATTAACTAAAGTGTTAGGCCTGACGATAGTCTATCACTTTTTAGCGTCGTTGTTGGGGAACCTTCTTTTTCTAGTGTTAGTAGGAGATATCTTGAATACCTCTTTTAGGAATAGAAATGGTCCATTGGATTCTTTTCTACATGGTCAAGAAATGAGGCCCCCATAGAAGATTCATACCAAAAACCCTCCCATTAGACATACCAACAACAAGTAGGGAGGAAGGAAAATCAAATCAAGAACTTACCAAGGAATTGACTGAACAAGGTCAACCTAAGACCTTCCCACATACCCCAGAAAGAGAACATATAGTTGTCAAGGAGTATATTCCTTTGCAAACTCCATGACCTCGCCCAACTAAGTGAATTTTGGAAGAGGATTGCATCCCCTTCAACATCATGGGTGACCGTATAAATGCCACCAACAACAATAATAACCCTCCACCACCACACACATTCACTTATCTTATTGCTATTGACACAGATGATGATATGACATTGAAAAATATCTCCCCAGCCTTCTTGCCAACCTTTTGAGGTTTGTACACTGAGGACCCTAATCAATTTCTATTTGAGTTTAAGGTCTTTTTTTAGACATATGACTGCAAGAATGATAATCAAAAACTCAAAATTTTCACTTCTACTCTAAAAGACTCAACCATGCACAAGTTTATGGGATTAGCTTCTTAGTCGATAACCACCTAGGATGAAATGGAGTTTTCCCTTTTGGAGAAGTACCAAAGTTACTGTTGTTTTGAAATAACTTGCACAATAGAAGAATATGATATGAAATATGCTGCAAATACTTGATAATAACTAAGAATAACAAGCCACTTCAAGGGGGTAAACCTCCAAATATCTCTAATGAGAACACACTTCGCAACTTGATGATGAAATAAGACTCACAACCTCCTATATATACCTATTTATGCCTAGGATATCACCTAGGATGACTTAGACACACGTATATAAGTTTTAGGCCAACCTAAACAACTAAATAACAATATACTAATGATAATATGACTTAATAGAGAGTTATGATAGCCACAAGCCAACTATTCATAACCTGATGTACACTAATATTAAGGACGTAGCATGCCCCCTTCTTTAAAGAAGCATTGTCCTCAATGCTAATCAAGTTTGGATTCTTTTGAATGAACTCCTCGTCCTCCCATGTGGCATCTTCAACTGGTAAATTATTCCATTGGATGAGATACTCAGTGAGAGTTCTATTCCTCAACTTCTTTGTGCGTGTTTGGTGAATGCACTCTGGTTCCAAAATGATTCTTTCTTCTTCATCGAGCTTTGGTAGTGTTGTTTGAGTGGAAATATTATGCCCAATTACCTTCTTCAAACAAGAAACATGAAAAACTAGATGTATCTTTGTTGTTGGTGGAAACTCTAGCTTGTAGGAAACACTATTGATCTTTTGCATGATTTGGTATGGACCATAATACCTTCGAGACAACTTATTATTCTTTCTTTTTGCTTAAGTGAGATTTTCTTATAAGGTTGCAATCTCAAGAAGACCCAATCCCCAACTTCAAAACTTCTTTCACTATGATGTTGGTATGCCAGTCCTAAAAGTACTTGTTGTTGATGAAGCAAGTGGTCTTCTACTACCTAAACTCTTGGTGACACCTTTATTGATGATGTGGTGGAAGGAGGATGATATCCATAAAGTGCCAAAAATGGAGACATTTTTTATGAGCTATGAAAAGAAGTGTTATACCACCATTCTGCAAGTGGTAGCCAATCTACCCATTGAGATTGTTTCTCTGAAGTGAAACAACGTAGATATCCTTCCAAAAACTTATTAACAACCTCAGTTTTCCCATCTGATTGAGGGTGGTATGAAGAGCTATGAGCCAACTAAGTACCCAAACATGAGAATAAATCTTTCCAAAAGTGACTAGTGAAGATAGGATCACGATCACTAACAATAACCTTAGGTGTACCATGTAGCTTTTGGATATTCCCCAAAAAAGCTTTTTCCACTACACTTACTTTAAAAGGATGTGATAATGCAATGAAATGTGGATATTTAGTGAGGCCATCAACTACTACAATGATGACATTATGACCTTTATATTTGGGAAGCCCTGTGATGAAGTCCATGGATACCTCTTCCCAACACTAGCTAAGAATAGATAAGGGTTGCAAGAGACCTGGTATCTTAATTGTTTCCCCTTTATTCCTTTGACAAACCAAACATTCAGCCACAAATTTTTGAACATCACCTTTTAGCCCTTCCCAAAAAAATTCTTGCTTGACTCAATGATATGTCTTCAAAAATCCTGAATGACCACCCACTGGAGACTCATGCAACTTTGTGAGAATCTTGTGTTTAAGAGTGGAATTCTTATAGAGATACAAACACTCTTTATACCAAAGAGTGTCTCCCTTCCAACAAAACTTATCTGAACTACTACATCTCTTTTTAATTGTTCGATGAGATTACTTGTCACAACATCATTTTGCAATTTGCTTTGGCTTCCTCCACCCAATTTTCTTGTAATATTGAAAGGGCACACAATAAGGCTTCATCTTTCTCATCCTTCCTTGAAAGTGCATCTGCTACAATATTTTCTTTCCCTTTCTTATATACAATCTCAAAGTCACATCCTAACATCTTAGTGACCCATTTTTGTTTCTCTTCAGAAGATAGTTTTTGTTCCAAAAAATATTTTAGGCTATCATGATTTGTCTTAACCTTAAATTTTCTACCCAATAGATAAGGCCTCCATTGTTTAACTGCATGGAGGATTGCTATCATTTCCTTCTCATAAATAGGTTTTAGTTGATTCTTACCCTTTAATTGATGACTCTCAAAAGCAATTGGTCAACCTTCTTGCATGAGCACTGCTCCTATCCCATTTCCAAAAGCATCACATTCCACAATGAATTCTTTGGTGAAGTCAGGAGTGGCAACACTGGAGTTGTACACATAGCCTCTTTTAATCTCTCAAATGTTGTATTGGAAGACTTATTCCAATGAAAAGAATCCTTCTTCAATAGAGTGGTGAGAGGTGTTGCTATACGACCATAATTCTTCACAAATCTTCTATAGTACCCTGTCAATCCCAAGAAACCCCTCAATTTCTTAATGGTTTTTGGAATAGGCCATTCCATGATAGCCTTAATTTTGTTAGGGTCCACCTTTACTCCATATGAAACTATGTGTCCCAAATACCCCACCTTCGTAAGACCAAAAGCACACTTGGATGGCTTAGCATAGATTTTAGTCTTGCTATAAATCAATATATCATCAAATAATACTAACACAAACTTTCTCAAGAACTTAAAAATGGAATTCATCAAACTTTGGAATGTAGATGGTGCATTGGTAAGACCAAATGGCATCACCAAAAATTCATAGTGACCCTCATGAGTCCAAAATTTTGTCTTAGAAATATCTTCCTTAATCTGAATTTGGTGATAACCAGATCTAAGATCTAACTTGGTAAAATGCATAGCTCCATTCAATTCATCTAGAAAATCATCAATGACTAGAATAAGAAACTTATCTTTAATGGTGTACATGTTGAGCACTCTATAATCTGGACACATGCGCCAAGTATTGTCCTTCTTATGTACCATCACCACAGGTGAGGAGTAAGCACTTTGGTTATGCCTGATAATTCCTGCCTCTAGCATCTGTTCAAAAAATTCTATCTCACTCTTTTGTATGTGTGGATACCTATAAGGCCTGATGTTTGATGGTTGGATCCCTGGAACTAACTGTATGGCATGATCATGATCCCTCTTAGGAGGAATTCTTTGAGGCATATCTCCTAGAATAATTGAGTGATGATCAATTATAGCTTGCAAATTTGGATGAGTAGGAGCATTAGATTGAGAGACTTCTAATGAACATAGCTAGGCCACAAATCCATCCACTCCTTTCTTAAGAAACTTTTGCATTTGATTAGAGCTTACCATTTGTGGGGATTTTTCCTTCAACCCCCTTAGCTCTACTACCCTTCCTTCTAATTGAAATCTCATGAATAGTTCTTGGAAGTTCATCTCAATCATTCTCAATGTAGTAAGACATTGTACTCCCAAAACAATATCTGTTGCACCCATGGATATCACATACATTGGGGTATCAAGTTGATAATATCCCATGGATAATTTAATGCTATGACACTTCCCCAAACAATTAACTGTACCAAAATCTACAATCAAAACCTGAAACTCTGGAGCTAGATATATAAAACAATTTAGACGAGTAGCTAACTTTTTGTTGATGAAATTATGAGTACTACCTAAGTCAATCAACATTTTTACCTTATACTTCTTTAAGAACCCCACCACCTTGAGAGTTTGTGGAGAACTAAAACCTAAGAATGCATGACATGAAATGATTGGTTGAGAGTCATGTGATTCCTCATTTGACTCCCTTTCATCCTCTAGTATGGGTTCCTCCTCTTCTTCCTCACTTGGACCTTCAATATAGAACAATTTATTTTCACTGCATTTATGTCCTCAATTGTATTTGCTATCACAATTGAAACACAACCTTTTTCTCTTTTCTCCTCAATTTTTTGTGGATTCAACCTAGTAGGTTGTGTTGAATATCCTTTCTCTCTTGTCACATTAGCCCCTTGCTTCTTAGGAGTCAAATAATTCTCCTCTACCATGCGTGCTAAGATAAAAGACTCATTTATGGAGCTAGGGCTAAACATGTGTACCTCATGTTGAATGTGATCCTTGAGACCCCCCAGGAATAAATCATTAAATTTTTCCTCCGTAATTGTATCCACTCTTAAGGATAGATTTTAGAATTGATGAATATAATCCTTAATTGATCCTGTTTGTTGAAGTTTAGCCATCTGGTTGAAGAATTTGTCTATCATGCTATTGCTATATTGTGCTTGGAGTTCCTCCATAAAAATTGACCATGAGACAATGAGCCCCTTTTTCCTTCAATGAGTGCAAATCCAATGATACCAAATGAATTGATCTAGTTTTAGATATAGGGAAGCCATCGTGACCTTTTGTCCCTTTGGGATTTGTAGTACTTCAAAAAAAATCTCCATTTGGTTTATCCATGTTAGAGGATCCTTGCCATCAAACTTGCGCATATCCACCTTTGGAAATAAATTCCTAGATCCCATAGGAGTACTAAAGCTTGTGTCAATGGTAGCTGGCCTATAATTTCCACCTTGGTCACTTGAGAACTCCTTTCTTGGTTCAACCATGTAGGTGCTTAACATGTTTCGTAAGTCCGCTATATCTCCTCTTAGGTCACACATATCCATCTTCATTGAGGAAATGTTTTCCCTGACCTTATTGATTTCCTCATTAGGAGTAATATCCTCTATTGTTACCCCATCCTTATCAAGATTCTTCCCCAGAGTGACAACATTCTTTATGCCCCTTGTTGCAAGCCCTGTCATGATGGAAACCACTAATTTTGAAATAAATCACACAAATGAAACTTAAATTCTCTAAAAATTTTACTATGACTTACTAGGGCCAAAATAACTCTCACCTAGAAAAATCTCCAAGAAATAAACAGATGTGCAACGTGGAGAGTGATAATTGTGAAAATTTTAATTTTTAAGTAACTTTCTTATTTCTACTCTAATTCCTCCAAATTTTGTACTATAATATCCTTTATTATTCCTTCAAAAACTCAATAAAAATAAGACTCCAATTCAACAATATGTGTGAGATATGTAGATTCCAAAAACATTGTGTAGAAACCCTAATTCTATAATAATTCTCTTAATTATACTCCAATTCTTCTAAAATTTAGACTATATATTCTTTAATATGTTATTCAAAAACCCTTTAAAAATTAGAAAAATATTTTCCAAAATATGTAATATATGCTCTTCCCAAAATCACCTCCAAAATTGAGAAAAAACCTTGCTTCTATGGTGCCAAGATCATGCTTTGATACCACTTGTTATGAAATAACTTGCATAATAGAAGAATATGATATGAAATATGCTGAAAATACTTGATAATAACTTAGAATAACAAGCCACTTCAAGGGGGAAAACCTGCAAATATCTCTAATGAGAAAACACTTCACAACTTGATGATGAAATAAGACTCACAACCTCCTATATATACCTATTTATGCCTAGGATATCACCTAGGAAGACTTAGACACACCTATATAAGTTTTAGGCCAACCTAAAAAACTAAATAACAATATACTAATGATAATATGACTTAATAGAAATTTAAGATACCCACAAGCTAACTATTCATAACCCGATGTACACTAATATTAAGGGCATAGCAACTGCAGGGTTAGTGATAGGAAAGAACTGTTCAAAATAAGGAAAAATGAGGATGAAATTTTAGAAGATTACCTAGATAAGTTTATCTTCTTATCTAAACATTTTGGTGAAGTCATAAGTTTTGATATTCTGAAGACCCTATTCCTTAAAGGTCTCGATGATGAAGCTCAGAGGAGCTTGGATTTAATGGGAAAAGGAGACATGTACCAACTGGGACTAGATTATATTATGGAATTGTGTCAGAATTTAACTCAAACTCAAGGAGGTATCTGGAAGTCCACCCCCTTAATAGGTTCTAATGAAATAGGTAAACTACATGAAGAGCTAGCCAACTTCAAAACTGACATCCTAGTTCAGTTAAACACCACGTTAGATGGGATAAGGGCTAAAACATGAAATCCTGAAAATTTTCCCATTTACTACCCTAGGTGTCAAAACAAACATTTGATAAGGGAATTCCCTTTGGAAAAATTTGACAAAATCGACATTTGTCAATTATGTGACAAAAATCACCCCACTGATCAGTGTGAGCTTTTGAATGCCATCAAGAATTCCAAGAAAAGAACAACCCCAATTGAGGAAGAAGTAAATGTTGTAAATCAAAGAACTGGAGAAAATTTTTCTTATGGCCAAAATTCAAACTCTAATTGGAGCCCTCAGCCTAACTGGAACAATAATCAATGGGCAGCACCTTGGCCTTAGGCACCATCTCTAGTATCAACTAATTGGGGAACTTATCCTTGGGGACCACCTAAATGGGAAAATCAATCTTGGAGCCATCTACAGTGGCCTAATCGGACTCAACAGCAGTGGTACCCTCAAGACCCCATTCCTTAATGGAATCAACCACAACATGAATTTTATATTGGTCCTAGAAGGATGCCTACTCAACAATAGAATCTTTTACCACCTTCCTAGAATACTCAACAAACTAAACCAGTTAACCAACCACCACTTCTAGCACAACCTATTCCAAACCCAAAGAAAAATCGCTCAAATACTCCAGAATATGCCACCAAATACAACAATATCACTAGACTTAATGCAATACACTGTGGAAACTTGTAATTAAGGTCTATAAAAACACTTTCGTAGCTGACTATTGAGGAAATTCTAGATGAACCTATTAAAAATTCTACAGAGAAAACCACGATAATGCCTACATCTGTAGAACCAGCCCTAGAAGATACTCAAAACTAGAGTCATCTTTAGCTAGAGCTTCTGACCCATCTCAAGAGGAGGGGGTTAGTCTCCAACTGAACTTCCAAAGGATCCCACTCCTAAGAATAAAATCAAAGAACCTTTTTTAGAGTGTCTAAAATTGATTACTGTGAAAGATACTCTAGAAACGACCTCACCCACCGAAACTACATTAATACCAGAAATTAAACAATTGCAGATTGAAGTCCCTTTGCTACAAGCAATTAAGGAGATTCTTGAGTTAAACCAGTTGATTAAACAGTTGTGTATTAAAACCCCAGGGAGGAAACCAAAACAAATCAATATTGTCCACATAAATGGGTACCTAGTTGACTTGTTGGCTAGGATGACCACTACTTTGAAATATGACGATCTAAGTAATCCGCTTATAACAATAACAGTTAATGAGGTAGCAATACCTAATGCTTTGGTGGACCTTGGAGCAACCATTAACATAATGACTGTTGATGTGATGGAAAAGTTGGGACTTACTGATCTATGCCCCACAACTATAGTCTTACAAATGGAAAATCAATCCATAGCTATTCCCAAGGGAATCATTGAAAATGTTCTTGTTAAGGTGGATAGATGAGAATACCCAGTAGATTTTTAGATAATTGAGTCTCTTACACTCAAAGACAGTTATCCAATAATTTTTGAACGACCATGGTTGGCTACTGTTGCAGCCAAAAATGATTGTAGAGAGGGAGGAATGACCATCTCACATGGATCTAATAGAAAACATTTGTTTTTGTATCCTCCTGCCAAGCCTGCCGATCACAATAAAGTATGGGTTGATGAACTAGAAAGTCCCAACAGATAGGAAAATTTGGCTTCACTGGCCATGGTAGTCATCAAACAACATGGTGAAGAATTAGAGGATGAATTGGAAAACAATGTGGAAATTCTTACTATGGATTTGAGCAGTGAGGAAATGACAGATGTAGAAGAAATCCAAGGACACCCAATCAACATAGATCACGTAGAATTTGATGATGCTAGTTTCATAGGATTACCTTCTCCTTTGATGAACTTAGTTCCAAAAACTCGCCATTTCTTCGTAGATGTTGCCAGGGTTCATAAAACTATACCTCACAGTTGTCCTCTCAACACCCTAATAAGGCCTAGGCCTATGTATACTGTCACATCCAACCATCCATGAAAATCTTTGAACATTAACAATTAGTTGATTGAGTTAGAGGATCATAGATTGTTTGAAATCCTAGTGAATAGATCTAAAGCATTCGCTTGGGACTATACAGATATGAGAGGAATATATCCCAATTTGTGTACTCATCATATATATACTGAGGATGTTTGACCTGTTTTCTGACCACAATAGAGACTCAATCTTGTTGTGAAAGAAATTGTTAAAACTGAGATTGAGAAACTCCTACAAGTAGGGTTTATCTACAAAGCAACACACGGAGATTATTTCCCTCTGCCATTTGTAGACCAAGTGTTGGATAACTTGGTCGAAAGGAAATATTTTTCATTTTTGGATGGATTTAGTGGATACAACCAAATACAGGTAGCAGCAAAAGACTAGGATAAGATGACATTTACCTACCCTTGGGGGAAATTTTCATATTGGGTTCTCCCCTTTGGGCTATGTAATGCTCCACAAGGCCATCCTAGCTATATTTTTTGAGTTGGTAAATGAGTGTGTGGAAGTTTATTGGATAACTTCACTATATATGGTTCAAATTTTGATGAATCCCTCAAGAATCTAGATAAGGTATAACAGTGATGTAAATCATTTGTCCCTAAGACATGAGAAATATTTGATCATGGTGGAACAAGGAATAGTGTTGGGACATCATATTTTAGCCAAAGGGATTAAGGTTGATCCTAAGAAAATCGAAGTAATACAACAACTCGAGATTCCAAAAACCTAGACTGATGTCAGAAGTTTCTTAGGGCATGTTGGATACTACTGAAGATTCATAGAAAACTTCAACAAAATTGCAGCCCCTATGTTTTCTCTCCTTCAGAAGAATGTAGACTTCATCTAGATGCCTGAGTGTCAATCATCATTTGAAATTATCAAGGAGAAACTCATATCTACTCCTATCCTTCAAGGACCTAATTGGAGCCTTCCATTCCATTTTTATGTTGATGCGTCTAATGATGCCATTCAGGTGGTTCTAGTACAAGAAGATGAGAATGGGGGAAAATATGCCATATATTTCATCAGTGATAATTTGACGCCAATAGAAAAGAATTATACCACAACAGAGAAAGAATTCTTGGTTATAGTGCATGCAATCAAGAAATTTTGACATTATGTCATGGGATACAAAGTCACAGTGTATACAGATCACTCAGCCATCAAGTACCTCATGAATAAACTTGTGGTAAATGCAAGGATAATTAGGTGGTTACTTCTTCTCCAAGAATTCAATGTAACAATTGTCGACAAAGCAGGGAAGTCCAATGTAGTCGCGGATTTCTTATCCCGGATTAAATGTGATGGCGACTATGCTCCAGTATAAGATGAGTTGCTAGATGAAAATTTGTTTGTCGTTTCCACTAAAACCCCATGGTTTTTCGATATTGAAAATTATTTGGCCACCATAGAAGTACCACCTCACTTTTCATCAAAAATAAATAAATGCCTCGTTAAATAAAGTGCCCCTTTCAAATGGATTAATGGGATCTTGTTTCAATGTGGACCCGATATGGTTTTATGACATTGTGTTAGGGTAGATGAGACATATAGTATCCTCAGAGCCTATCATGATGATCCTTCTAAAGGGAATTATTCTTCTACAAGGACAACTCACAAGATTCTGGGAGCATGATACGAATGGCCTTCAATGCATAAGGACATCAAGAAGTACATTTGCAAATGTAATGAATTCCAAATGGTAGGAAGACCAACTACATCTAATGAAATATCCCTGCAGCCTCAGGTTGTCCTTGAACCATTTGAAAAATAGGGATTGGATTTTATCGGCCCTATAGACCCTCCTTCACAAGGAAAAGAGTACATTCTGCTTTGTACCGACTACCTGATTAAGTGGGTGGAAGCGCAAGCCCTAAGTGTTGCTAGGGAAGAATAGGTAGCTGATTTTCTTTACAACAAAATTTTCCTTAGATTCGGAGCTCCAAGGATAATTGTCAAAGACTAGGGCCCCCATTTTATGTCTAAAGTTTTGTTAGCATTCACAAATCATTTCCAAGTAAGCCATAAGAAGTCTTCACCCTACCATCCTCAAGCAAACGGACAAGTCGAAGTCACTAATAGGGAATTGGAAAACATTTTAACAAAAATAGTTTCTTCAGGAAGGAAAGACTAGGCTAGGAAACTACCTAAAGCTGTCTGGGCCTACAACACCACTTGGAAATCAACTACTGGCTATAATCCATACAATTTAGTCTTTGGGAAGAAGCCCCTCTTTCCCATTGAATTTGAACTCCAAACCCTTAGAATAGCCATGGAGTTGGGTATGGATCTTAAATGAGCCAAATTTGAGAGAGCTTTACTGCTTAGCGAACTAGATGAACTCTATTTGGACATCATCCATCAAAATGAACTGGTCCAACAACAATGAAGGGTGTGACATGATAAACATATAAAGGAGAAAGAATTCCATAACGGGGATTGGGCATTATTGTTCAATTCCATATACAACTTGGATCATAAAGGGAAACTCAGAACACACTAGCTTGGACCATACAAAATTTATAAAGTATTTGCCAATGGTTTGGTCTAGCTAAATCCTATTTATGGTGATACCCGAACTCTTCTAGTTAATGGGCATGGATTATGTGTCTACCATAAACCTGTTAATAAAGAAGAATTTACAAAAATGGTAGAAATGCAAGGAGAAATCCAGTGCATTAACTCTATTGTGGCAGGATCAAATATAGTTCTTCCAAATAAATAATAACGCCAAAAAAAAAATCATTTTATATTGTTTCTTCAATTTCTTCATCAACTTCATCATTTGGACTTGGCTATATTTTGTCTATATTTTGTAGGACTTCATATTTTTGGCAAACACAATCTTAGCGCACCCTACTATGATGATCCAAAAATTGTCAGTGTAGTTGTTGCAATGCTCCAGAACCTATGGTTGCAATGCTCTGGAACCTGTACAATGGATTTGTCCCACTCCTCATCTGGATCCTACATTCTGATACATCACTCAATGATGCTTCAAAAATACAAAGGCCAAAATGTCACATCTTTCTTCCTTACAGGGACACCTTTTCAATGATGCTTCATAATTTTGTTGTTTCTTCCTTCCGACATCTTTTAGCAATGCTCCAAAATTTGTCTGGGTGCTCCAAAAATTTGTCTGGTTGCTCCGAAAATCTTGGTTGTTGCTCTGGCTACATCTTTTGACAATGCTCCATAAATTTTGGTTGTTGCTCCGACTACATCTTTCGACGATGCTCCAAAAATTTTGGTTGTTGCTATGGCTGCATCTTTCGATGATGCTCCAAAAATTTTGGTTGCTGCTCTAGCTGCATCTTTTGACGATGCTTTGGAAATCTTGGTTGTTGCTCTGATTGCATCTTTCGACGATGCTCCAAAAATTTTGATTGTTGCTCTGGCTACATCTTTCAACAATGCTCCAAAAAAATTGGTTGTTGTCCCAACTACATCTTTTGACAATGCTCTAGAATCTTCAATCTTGTTGTTGCATTCCAATGACATCTCTCCACAATGTTTTGAAACTTTCTTTTCCTCTACTCCAGCTGCATTTTTTGGCAATGCCCCAAATTTTTGTAAGTTGTTTTCCTTTCCAATATTTTGATTTTTCCTAATTTTTGCATTTCCATCACTTAATTTTCTATCACCTCAAGATCTGCTCCCTAATAATCATTCTGTCATATCATAATAAATCTTCCCATAATAAATAAAATTATTATGACACCCCTTTTTGTCATAATAATTGTCACCACCATTTCAAATATCCCGTCCATGTCATTATTATCCACCGCTACCCTGGCCAAATCATATGACTATCCAATTACGTCAGCACAGGTAAGTGATGTTCAAACTAGTGACAAGACATAAGTTGCATGCAAATTTATTTATTTAGAAGTTAGTACTTATTTTGAATAAAGGCTAATTAATTGGCATGAATCATTCCTTCTCGCAATTTTGAAATTTGTGTCCTCACACGATTGCTAAAAGTATGGAAATGGTTGCATAATTCCCCATGAAAACTTGTCATAATTACTCAATAAGGTGACAAGAAAGGTGATTAATTCCTCCTCCATTGGGTATATCGACACAGAGTTCCTTTTTCATCTATAATTCAACAAGAAAGTTATTACAAAGTTCTGCAAAATTTCACAAAGTGGCAAGGAAAGAAACGGAGAAAATGGGAGGAGCCAAGAAAAAGTCTGAACCAACTTTTGCAACTCAATTATTAGCATTGGGCAATATTGCGACTCTATTTCAGAAAGTTGGGTGGTTGGAATTCATGAAACAATTTGAAGGGTATACATGGCAGCTCATAAAAGAATTTGCTGAGAATTTTGCAGATGTAGAGACCTTGGTGTGTGGCAAGCGATTCTAAGTAAGTACGAAAACCATTGCTCATCTTTCCAGTCTTGAAAATAAAAGAATTGATTTGAATTAAAATGCTAATGTCACCTATCAAATACTGGTAGAATTATTTCATAGCGAAGGAGAGCCTCAACCTATAATTGCCATTAGCACCAGAGGGAAAAACAAAGGTTTCCATAGAATGTCTCTTCCAGAACCCTGGAGAACTGTTGTAGCCTAGATAATCAAATACTTCACTTGTGAAGGATAGATAACTATAGTAGTGGGACCCCCTTTTCACTTGTTAATTCATTTGTGCCATGGAATTGAGGACCCTTCTCTTAGGGTTAATTTGCTAGTTTTCCTGTGTCATTTAGTCACCCCTATGATAGAAAAATACAAAGTTGGGACAGGGCCCCTCAAACATCATGGTCTCATACAGCTGATATGCAAATATCATTTTCACAAAAATCTAGAAAAGAAGTGGCAAAAGTTCCTACAAAAATTTGAAAAAGTAGAATTTGAAAGACCACTCAAGGAGGGAGAATCCTCTAAGCAAAAAGAGTAGTTTTTAAAAGAACCCTCCTCTAAGGCATTGGGTGCTCCTAAATCCCAATAGACCTCAATGGTTCCTAGCGGCGATGCACTGGAAACCTTGCCGAATGAGCTAGAAACCCTAGGATAGATAGGGGATGTGGAAATTGTGCACTTTGGAGATGAAGATGAACCTCCTCACAAGAGGAAGAAATGAAGTAAGGATAATTTTCAAATGAATCCTCCTCTACGAAGAAGTAAAAGGTTGTCTTCAAGATCCAATGAAACTGAACCCCAAGACATAGGAAGTAATTCCAAAAGGAAGAAGGCCAGGACTCAGAAAAAGGTAGTAGAAATTGAAAGTCCAACCTAGTAGTGAGGAAATAAATGAAATAGAAAAGCAGGGTGATCAATATTGGTGTAATTAATATTTAATTACACTTGCATAACTTTACTTAGGTAATATTTTAATTCCTATGTTAATTATTCTCATCCTTATCTTGTTGAGCTATCTTGTTGCTCAAGATAAGATTAGGGTTATGCATACTTGCTTTTATAAAACAAATCATCTCATGTAATTATGAATTCCTGAATAATAATATTTTGCACATCTTTTTGCAATAGCTTTTTTTCTGATTTTCTCTTGTGTGGAAGGTTTTTTGGTTTGTATGTCTGATCTTGGTTTCTAAGATGGTACTAGAGCCTTGATTTGTAGCCCCTTCTCATATTTTTTGAGAAAATCATTTGAGAGTTTATTCAGGATTCCTCGAGGGTATCATGCCTTGAGTTCATCTATGCAATGTCTTGGATGAGATTAGTCTTCACCATTGGATTCAGAGCACTAGAAAAATTTAGTATTGGCTTTTATTTTGCAGATTTTGGTCATTGTTTGCCATATCCATGAGGGTTTCAAGCTGGGAGATTTTTTGCAAGCTCTAGAGGTAGCTGATTTTTTAGAGTAGTTTGAGCACAAATGGAGGTCACCATCACATTCATAGTGGCCAAAAACCCTAAGAACACCTATCATTTTGTCGATTTTGGTGAAGTTGGTCTGAAAGGAAAAAAATTGTCTGGGGAGCCGTACGACCTCCCCAACACATAGTTCGAGGTTCAAATCTTGAAAAAATTTCAAAAAAGCATGTTTTTGGGATTCATGCTCGTGCCTGCATTTAAAAATCTCCCATCGCTAGCCAGTCACTAGGCAGCCACCCGCTGGCCACTCAGGCCAGTGGTGCAACCCAAAGGTCGTCGGCCAGCTAGCCCCTACGGGCTCCCTCTACTCCGCCCCAGTCATATGGAGGACAGGGGGCCCTCTGTTCAACCCCCACTGGCTAGTCTTCAATAGCCACCAGTCACATGGGGGGCCGAGCGCTATGTGTCCAACCCTCGACCAGCCCCCTCCAGCATAGCAGCGGTCCTATTGGGGACCAAGGGCCCGCACCCAGCCCTAGCTGGCAACAAAATATTCTGGTAGTCAAAGAATATATTGACGGCCAAAAAAAATTACTGGCAGGGGGGTTTTTTTGCCCCAATGGCTCCAGGATATCAAATTTAAGCTCGTGAACATATGATGTCATGATGACATCATCGTACGGTTGGCCCTCTTTGCCCCCTCCTAACCCTAGTTTGCCTTCAAGGAGCAATTTTTTTTCTTTTTGGTGTAACTTGGGTATATAGTATCAAAATCAGGCAAACGAGATATCGTCGAAAAGCTAGTTTCGAGCACTTTCCTATGGTGCAATTCATTTTTCAATATTTTTCTATTTAGCTGCATTTATTTTTGTTTGAAGTCAGATGTTCATTGTTGGCTTCCGAGCTCATAACTTTTTTCCACGATCTCTGATTTTCGCCATCTTTGTGGCATTGGAAAGGTATTGAGGAGCTCTATGTTGTTGTCTATGCACTTTTTTTTGTATCTATCCTAGGTTGATCATTATTCCATATTTGTCCCGATGGGTTTTTTGGAGATTACTTGGATGTTTTGGCAGTTGGAAGGGTGAAACTTGAATATTTGCACTTCATTTCAATATCACATCATTTTATCTTTTGTTTATGCATGTTTAGCATTCTCTCCTTTTACAATCATTGGGTTATTGTAATAAATGAACTAAGAAAAAGTTCTATTAGGGGGGTTTCTTGCATAATAATCTGATTAGATGTGCATGCACTTTGATCTTTATCTTGCTATTGATGATAGCTCATATGGGTTATATCTGGTTTCCTAGTTTCTTTTGGCCACATCTTGTCTTATCTTGACACATATCATATTCACATCGGTTCACACTTCAGATTGGGAGTTCATAGTTCTTGATCTACATTGGTTCGGATCCATCTTAGTTTGAGGGCCATGTTTTTATGGTTAATGTTCCAGAATCTTCATGGTAATTATTCCTATGGAAGATTTTTAGTCATAGTTTGGCATCGGCATCGAGGTACAACACTTCCAAATTCTATCATCATCTCATCTACTATTGCTTCACAGATTCCAGGGTTGTTCCAATTTGTGAGTTTCCCAGTGTTCTATGGCATCGGGTCTGCTGTCACATTATTATGATTCTATTTTGGTTTCTTGTAGATAGAAGTATATTTCCTTTCTTTTCAGATTGCGGTTCCAGTGTTACTCCACAATGTTCTTCTAATGCTTCTTTGCAGCAGTCATCTCATTGTAGGGGGGTTTTGTCCCACTGGGTTTTCCTTCTCTACCTCATTATTGCATTTGTACATGGGTACCTGATTAGGCCTTATTGTCGGGACCCATTCATGCTTTCTTTCATTCATCTTAGTTTTAGGTGCATTCTTTTTTAGTCTCCCTAAGTTGCACTTATGGGGGGGTGTTGGTGTAATTAATATTTAATTACACTTGCATAACTTTACTTAGGTAATATTTTAATTCCTAGGTTAATTATTCTCATCCTTATCTTTTTGAGCTATCTTGTTGCTTAAGATAAGATTAGGGTTATACATACTTGCTTTTATAAAGAAAATCATCTCATGTAATTATGAATTCCTGAATAATAATATTTTGCACATCTTTTTGCAATAGCTTTGATTTTTCTGATTTTCTCTTCTATGGAAGGTTTTTTGGTTTGCATGTCTGATATCTTAGTTTTAGGTGCATGCTTTTTTAGTCTCCTTAAGTTGTACTTATGGGGAGGTGTTGGTGTAATTAATATTTAATTACACTTGCATAACTTTACTCAGGTAATATTTTAATTCCTAGGTTAATTATTCTCATCCTTATCTTGTTGAGCTATCTTGTTGCTCAAGATAAGATTAGGGTTATACATAATTTCTTTTATAAAGAAAATCATCTCATGTAATTATGAATTCATGAATAATAATATTTTGCACATCTTTTTGCAATAGCTTTGTTTTTTCTGATTTTCTCTTCTATGGAAGGTTTTTTGGTTTGCATGTCTAATCTTGGTTTCTAACAATCAATCCCCTAAGCAGGAGGAAAAGAAAATCCCATCACCCAAAGAGCAGGAGGAGGAGAGAACACAGTCGCCACATTCTATGCAAATTGAAGATGAGCCTGTGGGAGGACTTTCTCCTTTTCTTGACAGAACAAGAAGTATACCTAAAATTGAGGAAAATGCACCTCATACTGATATGTAAATTCCTCACTCATCCTTCTCTGTGGACATAGGGGATACATAATCTTTCTAGAGAGAAGAGTGTTACAAAGATGGTTTTCATTGCACCAAAAGATCAACCTATTAATGCTCGATACAGCTGTTGAATTTATACAAGATCAAGATCCATAGGGGGCGGTTAAACCATGTCATGAAGCCAAAGTGCCACACTGGACTATGCCTACCATAGGAAGAGGAGACCAAGGGTTGCACCTTGCAACAATCCCGGGTTCGAACCTGTGACCTCATCTCTGATACCAATTGTTACAAAGACGATTGTCGTTGCACCAAAAGATTGACTTGTTAATGCCCAATACAACCACTAGATTTATACAAGATCAAGATCCACAGGAGGTGATTAAACCATGTCACAAAGCCCAAGTGCCATGCTGGACTACGCCTACCATAGGAAGAGGAGACCAAGGGTCACACCTTGCAACAAAGAGGAATTAGAGAAATTAAAAGAAAAAATTGTTGAATTAAAAACCAGGCTATAGAATGATGAAGCACAAATCATCGAGCAGAAAGAATAGATTGAGGCACAAGCTGAAATTTCAAATAAAAGAGACCAAGAAATTGCAAAAATGATAGTGTAGATGGAGGAAAAATATAAAATCATTGAGTAGCTACAATACCAAATTCAGCAATGGAATCAACAAGATAAGCAGCACAAGGTTGATCCGTCTATAAGAGATAAACATATTCAAGGTTTGAAAAAAAAATTTATACAATTATTTAGTGCTTTTGAAGAGGAAATAAATAGACAGGAAATTGAATTGAATGCTTCTATGAGTAAGATTATGGAGTTAGAGAAAGATTTGCAAGAATGTGACACTAAACCAATAATGGAATCAAAGGAGACAAACTGAACCCATTGTTATAGAATGGTTACAGGTACACATCCCTCCAATATTAATGAAATAGATAGAGTGATGCTATCTTCTAAGGGATGTGGAATTTGACAATAATAGGCTAAAGAGGGAATTAGTAATGTTAAAAGAATCATTTCATAAAGCATATAGATGTAAACAGAATGGTTGTGAAATTGGTGAACTATTATTAGCTTGTAGAAGACCATCTAGGTTGTACTCTATGTTTCTTAATGAACAACTCTTAAGATGGAAGTTACAAAGAATTCACCAAAATCAGCCACATGATCCTAATGACAACGAATTTGTAAAGATATTTGTTGAGTCACTCCCTGAACAAGAAGATTTTTTATGTGAATTATTTTTTCATAATCTGCTCCTAGAAGAATATACAAATTTCTTTGTTAATTTCTTTGTGGGAGAAGTCCAATTGATATCATTCATGTCCACAATGTGCAATCAGCTTCACTGGCAAGATCGGTCGAGAGATTATGCATCTGGAAAAAAGATTGTTGGGCTGCAAATGAGATATCCACATCGGAAGCCTTTTTCTTTCAAAGCATAGATTATGAATATTTGACTTAGAAAGGAGGTACAGAGCAAGTACAATAATAACCTCTAGCTGTGTTATGATCACTTTTAGGATCAAGGACCAAAATTGATAGGAAAAGCTTGGAATGCATGTGAAGAACGATATACCCCTCTTCCTATGTATCTCAAGAAAAAGGAAATAATCTCACCCCTTAATATTATATGGTCCTACAGAAGAGCAGTAGCCCTAGCCAAAATCCTTGAAGAAGTAAAGGTTAATTGGACTGGTATGAGGTACAGACCTCTTCTCCTTCTTTCACCGCCTCCTTCAGAATATACCAATCTAGAACATAATGATGACAATTTTTCAAGATGGGTACAAGGGGTCACTTTTCATCAGGGATTTTTTAGGGAGCCAGAGGAGATGGATACTAAGACAGATGACTTGTATGATCTTAATACCAAGTATGAGGAGATGAATAAAGGTAATGAAGGACAAGGAACACATTGGAGAGCAGGAGGACCTACTCAGGCTTAGGAAGGGGAGGAAATGATGAGGTAAAAATAACCTCATCAATATAATGGACTCAATACTCAACCTTATACCTTTCAACCTAACTTACCCTACAAATTGATTACCTTTAGGATAAATAATTGCTCTCTTTTTATAAGTGTGAAATCTTTATTTCTTGAAATTAGTCAAAATAAGCTAATTTGTGATGATTTAATGGTTTAGTTCTTGAGAATTCCATAGGTCAACTTCCACCACCAGTTACCATTCCATTCAAAAATGGGATTAACACAGGTTTCAACACCGTTGAACACGAGTGAGTGGGCACTAGAATTTCAGGAGCATACATTATGGACCGAGTCTTCCTAGTTTCTATTTTTTTAGTTCTAAATACTTTATAGCTCGTGTCAAGATTCTTTAATATTTCATATCATGGGCTTTAAATTCCATTAGTTGCTGACAATCTGTTGAATACTTTATTAACTGGAAAGTAGGATTTTGTTAATCACTTTCATATAAATATGTAACTGTTGAAAATGATGAATATAGAAGAATATCATTATGTTTTCATTATGTCTTCTAAGTTATACTACCATATGGATAAAATGAGTATTCCCACCACTCTTTGAATTACTGAGTAATGTGAATGGAGTTCTTTGAATGAAGTAATTTGGAGATTACCAATGCATACATGATCTGAGATAGTTGAAGAAACACCCAAGAGTTGGCCACTCGAGGGTTATAGATTAGATAGATAAGTATTTTACTTTTCATTCTATACTTTCTTCTAGTAGTTAATAATCAAAATTGGAATTTATTTTCATGTATGTGTCATTCTATCAAATCAATCCTATAGGTTTTAGTTAAGTCTGTAGTCTCTAAATTTAGTGTCTGGAGTTCTAGAGCACCTTCTTTCAATTGTTTCAGATTGTTAAATCATTCTATGCTAGTCATTTTAGATTGTTATCTTTAGATTAGCTCAATGTTTCATAGTTTATTTACCAGTTTTACTTCTTCAGCAATTTATACATTTCTTAGTTTAATCATTTCCATGCTTTCTATTTTAGTGGTTATGTTTTTTAGATTCATAGTTTTCTACTTTCTAGTATATTTATTTCAAGCTTTCTAGATAGATGATTTCATGTTTTCAAAGTTTAGAGGTTTTTTAGTTTAGAGTTTTATTTCCGCTGTTGGTATTTAGAGAACCTGAGAGAGATAGTCGAGATCTCTTCTATTGTATACAGCCTTTGGACACTACTCAGTTGATATATTAATGTGTTTATTAACTAAAGTGTTAGGACCTGATGATAACCTTTCATATGGTATAAGGCATAGGGATGAGGGTTGACGATTTTGGGCATAATTATAGGGTTGAGGGTATAAGGTACAGGGTAGAGGTTTGACAGTTGAGAGATAGTGTTTAGAGTTGAGTGTCCAAGGTTAAGATTATAGGGTATAGGTCCATTAGGGTTGAGGGTTTAAGGGTTGAGGTATTAATGTATTAAGGGTTTAAGGTATAGGATCAAGGGATTAGGGTTGAGGGTTTAATGTATATGGTAGAGGGTAGAGGGTTCAGGGTTCAGGGTTCAAGGATTAGGGTTTAAGAGTTGAGGGTTTAAGGGTTGACTGTTGAGGGATAGGGTCTGTTAGCTCTCAAAAATGCAGGTTGAATGCCTCAAGAGGCTGCCAATCTCTTGATACATTTTAGGGTAATAGACAAGGTCAAAAGAATTCAACCTTCTACTCTTCAGGTGCTGCTAAACCTAGGCGGGTGTACTTTTTAATTTGAGCAGACTTATCTTATGATTAACCTTTTGAAATGCTTTGTCCACAATGGAAAATGGGGGTGAACAAATGAAACCAAACTTGATAACAATAGCAATAGCAATCTTCAAAATCTAAATCCTAAAATGCTTGATTAACAGATGTAAAGAAACTGAATGAATCCAAATGATGAAATTGCAGAGACCAGTGCCTTATTGGGTATTCAGAGTCAAATGAAATCAAGATGAGCAACACTCTCTGGAGAAAACTCAAATTATCTGGCATATATTCTATCTACAACTTGTATAAACATGCAATATTGTAACTACTAAGCTATACTTTAATAATCCAAATGAAAATCTCTGATTACTGTGATCAACTAAAAGGATTTAATCTTTGCTTGAAAGAACCAATTGATTAATAACACAGATACAGCAAATGTGCATTGATGAACTGAACATAAACTTGTTATGTCAATTTAAACAACCAGAAAGAATCAATCTTGGAGACAACTTAGCAGTATTTCTTATTGAATTCAACAAATAATTGACATCATAAATGTGCAGCAACATCAATTGACTTTTATAAATACCTCCATTTTCAAAACATGCACCATAGTCTCTGATCTAATAAATCTATTGTACTGTGTCCATCTAATTTTCCTATTGTATATCAAATAAATGATAGTTGATGATCATTTTACCATTACAAAATGCCTATTTATACACCAGCATCAAGAAAATAAATCAAATTGAAAATCCATGTCGGCCCTCCATAGAATTTGGGCTCCAATCAAGTCGGCCACAATGTTTGAATTTTTGTCATTCATTTGTGAAAAAGTTGGTGAGACATATCATATTGTCATGCTGAAGGAAATTCAATCGCAAATCATCATGTGTTCAGTGTGCTCGCATTCACCGTGACCTCTCTAAGTTGGGAGATATCTTGTACATCACTTTATGTTTCCTCGAGAGTTCTTTCACCTTTCGCGTGTCACTGTAACATGCTGGTATCGAAGAGACCTCATGTAGACCACATTAAGTTTCACCAAAAATCTTCATCTATCATGTATATCACCGTGACATAAGCACACTCACACTGAAACGCATCCTTCATTTTCCTTCGCCAAGACAATTCAAAATCAGGGAGAAGTCCCACAGAGTTCAACAAGTCATACCGAAAGCCCATTACAAATCTTGTGTGTCGCTGTGACTTATTGGCTTTCTCACCGATGCACCATTAGTCTTACTTACTTTGCTATGACCTCAAGATATCGGGGAGACCTCATATAGATAGCACTCCATTATACTGAAAGTCTCCCATAATGTTATTTCCCTGTCGCCGAGACAAGGCAAATCTTACACTGACAAAGATCCTCTTGTTTTCCATCTGCAAGACCGAAGGTCACTCGCCGAGACCTCATATAGATAATACTTACTCCTGCTAATATGTTCCTTTCATCCTATCAATCAGCAAGACAAGGGAGTATCGCCATGACTTTATATCAAATGCAATATGTTTGGCCAAAGTGAATCCTCATATGCTGTTTGGTGAGACTCTCCCCGATAACTCATTGATGAAGACCCTTTGTCAGAAAGACCCAACAAAGTCACTGAGAGCTCACCTCGATGATCACTTAGTCAGGCCGATAAGTTTCTTGGTCGGTGAGACAAAAGGTAATTGGCAAGACTATATACCGAAGAAAATCTTTCGCTGATATGTGTATACATAAAGAGTCAGTCAGTGAGACATAGAGATCTCGCTAAGACATCAATATGACACCAAAACTCCTGCTGATAGGTGCCTGGAGATGGATCCTGATCGCTGTGATAGTAGAAACATCTTGCCGATAGGCAACATAGATGTTTATCAAAAGAATGGTTCGGAGAGACCCTGGAAATCTCACACCGATAAGCATGCAGCAAACAAATGTTAACAAAGATGCATTGTGGGTCGGGGAGACAGTCATAGACCTATGCCGATATGGACCACAACGTGAAAAATGCATGACTCAATAGATTCAATGGGGCAATATGGCAAAATATTGGTGAAATATGCATACAGTAGGACCAATCTGGAATTTTATGAGTGTAAACAACATGTAAAAACATCAGATTTTTACAGTCCCAACAAGGTCGAGGGTTGAGGGTTTAAAGTATAAAGGAATAGGGTTGACGGTATAGTGTATAGGATAGAGGGTTTACAGCTGAGTATTGAGGGTTGAGAGATTAATGGTTTAAGGGTTGAGGATTGAGGGACTAAGGTTTAATGTATAGGGTAGAGGGTTGAGGATTGAGGGATTAAGAGTTTCAATTATAGGGTCAAAGGATTGGGGTTGATGGTTTAATGCATAGGGTAGAGGGTAGAGAGTTTAGGGTTGAGGTTTCAAGGGTTGGCTATTTTGAGATATTATGATTGAGGGTTCAAGATTTAAGGGTTGAAGGTTGAAGTATCAAGTTTGAGGTTGAGGATTTTAGGTTTAAAGGTTGAGGGTTTAAGGGTTGAGGGTTGAGGATCTAATATATAGGGTAGAGGGTGGAGGGATAAGGGTGGAGGGTGGAGGTTTTAATGGTTTAGGGATTAAGGGTTTAAGGGTTGAGGGATTGAGATTTTAAGTGTTGAGGGTTGAGGGATTAAGGGTTTAAGGTATAGGCTCAAGGGATTAGGGTTGAGGGTTTAATATATAGGGTTGAGGTTATAGGTTTTAAGAGTTTAGGGTTTAAGGGTTTAAGGGTTGAGGGTATAGGGTTTAAGGGATTAAGGATTGAGGGTTTAAGGGTTGAGGGATTAAGGGTTTATGGGTTGATGGTTTAAGTTATAAGGTCGAGGAATTAGGGTTGAGGGTTTAATATATAGGGTAGAGGGTTGAAGGTTGAGGGTTTAGGGTTTAAGGGTTGACGGATTATGGTTTAAGGGTTGAGGTTTGATGGATTAAGGTTTTAAGGTATAGGGTTGAGGGATTAGGGTTGAGGTTTTAATATATAGGGTTTATGGTAGAGAGTTAAGGGTTGAGAGATTAGGGTTGAGGTTTTAATGTATAGAGTAGAGGGTATAGGGAATTATGGTGAAACTTCATGGGTGCTACCACAATAATGGGTTACACTTTTTGGGACATCCTAATTCTTGTTGAAATCACATTTTTTTGAAAATACAATGATTTAATCCTTGAAAGGTTCCATTTAAAGTATTTTAATTGAAGAGGGTTTGATAAAACCCCCTTAGATAGAACCCTATTAATTTTAAATCATACCTATAATGGAGTCTCCTCTACACCTATCAAAATGCTGATAAAAAACCACATTTGATTTACCTTTTGAGAGATCAAATGAATACATTTGAAATTTATGTTTTTTAATTTATTTATTTTTTGTTTAAGTACAATTAACATGCAAGTTCACTACCCATTGCCAACAACCCTTAAGGTTACGAGACGGAGATTACTTAAAACCCAAACAAGAAACATGAATTGAAACCATAACATTTAATTACTTAATAAATTAAATGCACATACATTCCATACATGATAAATTACATCAAAGCATAAGAGATACCACTTGATTTCAGATAACAATAAATTTACAATAAGATTACAACTCTCATTCCCCGAATGAGGTAAATCCAATAAGCATGGTTACAAATTACATCCACCTCGATAACAAATGAGGGTAATAAATTACAATATCAACTGAAATGAATGAAGCATGAAATGAAACTGGATTCCACGAGATCTCCAACTGGAAATCTCATCCACGAGAACAAGAAGACCTAACGGATTAAGGTGCACATTCCACCCAACCATGTGATACCCAAAGGATCACCCCTCGTGCTAGGAGATAGTAACAAGGAATCCTATACAAGACCATCAACCTCTAGACACAGGCTAACTCACACTGACACAACCAATCACATGAACCATATAGCCATAAGAATAATATGATTACAACTTTAACATCACTAACATAAGTTACATTGCTTCCAGAAATAAAACAAATCGAGTATGTTAAGAAACCATACACACAAAATAACATACCAATTGTTGTCGTAGAAAGAATGCCATCACATAGCTTGACATGAGATATCCTTTGGGAATCTTCATAGGCTTCGGCCGCCACTATGGGATATCTCAGTGGCCTCAACTGAATCCCGGCACCCATACTCACTCATGCGGAATCAAATACCTCTCGTAAAGACAAGATAGATGACCTTGCCATTCCAGGCCTTCCCACTCATCCCAAGCCTATACTAGCACTTGTGTCTATGAGTGAGGCTAAATTATCTTGATTAATGTTACATCCTACCTAACTTCTAAGTATATTGTTTTAGTTATCACTTGATTAAACCACCTCTGAAGGTTACCCAGTTTACCTCTTTGGGCTTTGGCGCCTAACAGAAGCCACTCTTCTACTTGACAACACACAAAACCAACACCAAGGGAATCCCAAGTGCATACTAACAATGGTAAAACCACTCCAACTCTAGGAGGAACACATAAAGAAAACTCACCCCAAACACAGGAGGCAACAAAACACATAACCCACTCCTTCCAAAGGAGGCACAATTCACATAATCCACTCATAATCCAAAGGAGGCACAAACTATCCCCGTTCGTGAAAACTAGGTAAAACAACAGGATACATCTATACGCACTACCCAAGACTATACCAAGGTTGACTAACATTTTATGACAACCCATGAAATTAAAAGAAAACCCAATTTGGAAGACTTACATAACAGATAACTCCATTGCCAAACATCAAGAAAGAGAGAGAGATCATGACGAAAGGACAACCGACAATTCAATAACCTAATTTAGGATTTCCTAAATCCAAGCAAGGCAATAACATATTGCATGTAATCAAATAAAAATAATCAACATTATTTGCAACTACTCAAAAGTAATTAAAATTACATTGGCAACGTTAAGGAACTTAAACTAACAATTTAATTTTGTTTTCTCCAATTTACACATAATAATAAAAATCAACTTTTAAAATAAAAACATTTATTATAAAATCAATCTCATTTCAATCTATGATAATAGAATAATCATTTTAAAATCCACATATTTAAATATCATTTAAATATATGTTTTTAAAAAAAATATATATCATTTTATATTCCAACTAATTTAAAAATAAATTCCAATTATTTAAAATATATATAATATATGTTTATTATATATTATATATATAATATATAAATATTATATATATATAATATATATAATATATATATTATATATATAATATATTATATATATATATAATATATATAATATATAAATATATATATAGTTATATATATTATATATATATAATATATATAATATAAAATAAAATTAATAAATAAATAAAAAAAAAATTAAAATTTTTAAAAAATAATTTCTTTTTTTTGGCCCCATACCAAAGGAGAGGGGACTTTAGGGTTTGACCTCCCCTGGGGGCACACTTGCATGGCAGCACTTCCCCCACAGCTATGGGGAGCTGTTGCCACAACATCGCCTCCCTCAAGTGGTTGTGTATACCATGGCTACGCACCCCACTATACATTAATTTATTTATTTTTTATTTATATTTTATTTTCAATAAATAAAATAAAATAAACCTCCCCTGGTCTTAGAATTTTACCAGAAATTTTTCTGTTTAAAAATTTTTAAAACAAACATTTCAGAATGAACAAAAAATATATTTATAAACTAGGTATGTATATATATATATAACAAAATATATATATACAGACATATTTGTAAATATATACCTAAATTTCCATTTTACAGTTAAATTGTGCAACTTTTCTATAAAAAATTTTTACAATAAAATTAACTTTTTAAACACAATTTCCTGGTTTCAATTTCAAATTTAACGTGAAGCATTTCAACTCCCAATAGATGTTTTCTAATTTCATTTTTCTTTTTTTCCATTTTTCTATTGTTAAAATTGAATATTTTGTTGCAAGTTTTGTTTTTCTACAAAAAAAATCTAAATTCCTTCAAGATTTCAACAAGGTTTTTAAAAATGTTTCCAAACAAGTTTTCAAATTGAAAATGCAAATTTCTAAAACAATAAACAAGGAGAACCTATGATCTGGAGCTTGAATGAGAGCTGAAGAAGAAAAGTTGAGCTTCTCAGCAAGAAGATTTTTCCAAAGCTCTTCCAAAATCCTCACCCAAATTCCAATAATGCATGAATGAAAAACATGAAGAACTCCCTTCCTTTTAACATCAATATGTTTTTAAAATGAAATATCTTTTCCAAATTTAGTCAACCTTCCCCAAAATATCCCATCCACCATAGTTATTGCTCCTCTATCCAATTTGGAAATATTTTGCTTTTTTTAAAAATTTAAAACTAAAAACAAATTTCTTTTCAACATGACTTTATTTATTTTAAAAATTTCTATTTCAAATGAATTTAAATGTTTTAAACATTTTCATTTCAAAAAGAATTTAACTTTAAAAATTTCTTTTTAAAAACTTTAACACTTTTTAAAAAAAAATTCATTTCAAAAAGAATTTAACAATTACAATTTCCAAAATGAATAACTTGATTTAGTTCCACACAATTAATTTAAATAATCAATAAAATAAATCTAATCCAAGATTAGATTATTTTATTAATTAAATTAAATTAACTAATTAAATTAAATTAATTAATTAATTAATAAATTAAGTAACATTTCTAACACTACAACTAGATTTATTTAATAAACCACCCAAATACAAAAAGCCATTTATTTATCTTTTTCAACTTGAATTTAAATAAATCAAGGAGAGATGAACAACAAGAAGCAACTTAACCCGACTAAAACCCGACAACACACTATGACTAAGGTGATGACTTGGCACGGAAAACTTAGCTACTATCTCTCAATCGAGTACTGTTAGCCAATGGACACGCTCAAACCTGTGAAATCAGGTGGAGTAGATGTTATGTACCTGTCAACCTACAAAAAAAGAGTATGTCGAACATGCATATATATATCATTATAAAACACACCGTGACGAGGAAATCTCAAAATCGTAGGGCGCTTGCAAGTGAGTGATACAATCTCGTCCCCTTCACCAATACAAACTTACTAACTGACAAGTCTAACATCAATAATATAATCACGAGAATAAAGCATCATTAATTAAATATCTGCTAAGCTAATTCAAAACATGCCATAATGATAACATCATAGTGAAATACCATCACATCAAAATATAACATTCACATCGCTTTACAGTTTGCGATTAAATAGTAACGAAGTACCATAGTCAAAGTAATAGTAGAACAAAGCATAACAAAGAAAACACTGCCCGATCAAAAGAGCTAAAATGAAGGGGTGCTACACTCTTAGTATTGATGTCCTTGATCAAACAACAAAAAAATGAATTTCGATACATATAAAAAAAATTGTGTTACACAAAAAACTTATCTCTAAATTGTAATTCGTTTGACTTGAAATCTTAATCAAGAAAAAAATATTCAATAAAAAACTAGATGAAACCAAATTAAGGATATAGATATCGTAGTTATAAATCTAAATTAGGAAAAAATAGAATTTCATCCTTTGTAGAAAAAAAGTTATGTGCTACACCATACACATTACTCTTTGAAAATGTTGTTTACTACTAAAAACAAGTTATTGAAGGAGATGTGTAATGTCCCCTTATTACTTAGGCTAACCTATCCTTGAAATAGAATATGCACAAGTTAGGATCAAGAATTTGTATTTACCAACACTTAATTTTGCACATATAATTTGTCTTGAAGACCTGCACACATCATGCATTACCAACAAATACGCATAGTTCCTTGTTCAAGATTAAATTAGATCATTTCAAATCAAACTTTTTACAAATAAGGAAAATGCATTATTATCTAGTGCATAAAACACATCAAAATCTGATCCAACTTATTACTCTTGAGCTGAATAGATCTTCGTCCTCTCCTTTTTCCTGACCTCATCGGAGGATGGAAAAATTATTGTGCCAAGGGCATGTGAACAGTCTCTAAGTGAACTCCCTCAAGGTTTCCTACCCATCTTGGGAGTGTCCATCAATTGACCAAATTACCCACCTTTCCCTCCACGAACTTCCTATCCTCAGTGGGTATTAGCGAAAGGGATTTGACTGGAATCTATTCTTGGAGTAATAATCATAATAGCTTTGAGGTGCAATAATTGCTATAAGCATCATTATTGGGACATCAATGATTAATATTCATTTATCTCTAGATGTGGGAATTGTTATTTATTTACACTATATAGATGAAACTTAATATATAATTGACATATATATATATATATATATATATATATATTGATTGCAAAATGCGTCATTTATTATGCACGCACTTATCATATTGATTTATTCGAATTCACAAGTCTTCACAAATTAAGACATTCATTGATGTTGATTCTAATAAGATCTAAGGTAGGCATTACATTGTAACCCACTATCATAGGAACTGAAATCCAATTTTATAAACCTCAATGTTGTATCAATTGGTTGAGGGTACTTACCTCTGAGTCAATGCACTTAACTGGATTTTCTCAAGACATAATTTCCTATAGCCCGACCTGTCTTCTCTCTCCACATGATGATTATATTAAAGAGTCATTATTACTTATAAGGCTCAATAATGGCTACAAGCATCATTATTGCATAATTAAGAATAATGCATATATATATATATATATATGTGTGTGTGTGTGTGTGTGTGTGTGTGTGTGTGTGTGTATAACCGTATTAGATAATATTAATTCATCATATTTAAATCCTTCATTCATAAGTGATTTTTAAATACACAATTACTTACTTATATCCTTAATATATTTACCAAACTTATTATATGAATTTTTAAAACACTTATCTGAATCTTATCCGATCTACAGAAACCTCCCTTCTAGCCATGATGATTAGATTTTATTTATTTTCCATTCTATAATTCTAGTTTGTTGTATTTCTCAACTTTTAATTATTTTGAATCCCATATCATGTTTGTTGATGTACTGAGAAATATATTATAGTCTTCTAATTTATTTATATTCCCCATTCCTTCAGATCGAGACTCTAAAAGAGCACTATATCTACTATATATGATATATCTTTAATTATCCAAATCAATTCCCCAACGATGACCTCTTAGTTTGCTATTGTCATCAGCTACTCTCATAAGTGTGTTTCCTATATCTTCCTCTTCTTCACATATGTTATCCCTTTATATCTCTATTTCACAATCCATATAAATCTGAATATGCCACATATAACTCATCCCATATTTACTTTGGTTAAGAATACATCCATATGTTCTTTCTTTATTTCCACCCATCCATCCATTGATCTGCAGAATACTTCTTTCCTTCTACAATGATGATCCCTTCTTTCCTTATTCACATTTTACTCCTCATCCCATATATCTTCCTTTACACCAGCAAGGATGCCATCATCGATTCCAATGATAGGCACATCTCTAAAGGATTTGAAATTCTAAAAATACAATCAAAGGAGTGAATAAACTCAATGTCATTTAGATAGCCTGATAAAGCCAGTCACGTCATTTCAACTCTTCCAATAAACCCGAACATGTTAGAGCCCGTAGTTCATTATCTACTGATATGAAGCAGGCACCCAGGTAGTACCCGACAGGACGATTTGGTCTATCATTGTTTTCCTTTGCAACGTAAATTCTTCAAGCCTTTAATTGCCCCGAAATGGTCGATTACACACCATATGTAAGTAGTCCATGATTATTCCCTTACAAGACCTCTATCTTGGCTCCTTTATATCACTACATCTCTTTAAAGAGAGACATCTCCTTTTAATGGTCATAACCGTTGCTAGCTACTCTTAATCGCTGCTCAATTAGACTTAGATAAACCCTTAATTGTTGATTATTACATTTGCTCCCTTGTTGCTCATATTATTGAAAATATTTAGATTGTTTATTTACTCTATTTATTTATTATGATTTGTATTATTATAATTTATTTCAATATAATTTGTATATTATATTTATAATATAATTATAATATTATTAATTATAATTATAATTATATTTAAATCGAAGTTATACATGTTGGGGTTTTGATATTTATTTGGATTTATTTATCTTTTAGGTGCTTTAGCTTTCCAATCTCGAGGGACATGACAGTCCTCCCTGCCCAAGATTGCTTATCCTCAAGCAATCACAAAAATGAATTCTCACTACAATAGTCGCAACTCTTCCAATCAAGAAGCAGTTTGACAAACAAAATTTTAACTAATCTTTCAAACATAAGATGACAAGGAGTAATCTTGTTTGGAGACACATCAGGAATGAAGCTAACACATAAAGACATGTAGTATATGTCGGAACACATGTGGGTTACAAATATACCCATAAACACACATGAGTCACAAAGTGTGAATGCACGCAAGTTGCAAGACATACACATGAATACAAAAAACACAAATATTAGTCACAAAGTATACACATGATCATACATAAATCACAAAGTAAGCCACAAAGCATACACAGAAGTCATAGTAGGCACTTGGATATATTTGAATACACATAGGTCACGTAGTATACACTTGAATGCATTTGAATACATAAGTCACACTTGAATACATAAGTCATGAGCCACACATGAAGCAATCACTCAAGGCATGAATCATACACTTCAATACAAAGGCAAGTGTTATAAACATCTATACATGCAGGTCTTGAATGGCATTTGAATATGCATGAGGCATGAATCAAACACCAGCATACATGAGAAAAACATTCATGGAGTGAATATGTTAAAAATATTTAAGACATAAGCAAACATCTAAATATGTAGAAGAAGTGAAGCATATCATAAACGCATGAAATATATACATCGAGTGAATGCACGGAGGGGTAAGTGCAAGAAGTTGAGTCCACAAAACGTGGAAGTTTTTTCCTTAGCCAAGAAAATAAAATCGGCATTGCAAAAATGGGATCCCGCTTTTTAAGAAAGGGATCCCGTTTAGCTTCGGGATCCTGAGCCTAAATTAAAAACATGATCCCCCTTTTTAAAAAATCAGGATCCCGTTTTTAAAAAAATTCATTTTAAAATTTTTAAGTCGTTTGAAATTTTCAAAGTAAAGAAAATTTTCAAAAATGGAAAAGTTCAAAAGCGGGATCGATTTGAAGATTTTCCATTTTGAAAAAAAAAAATTGTTTTTGGAAGGTTTTCAAAAAGCTTAATCTTATTTTAAAATTTTCAAAATGGAAATTCCACAGCAATTTGAAAGCGAATATGCGTTTGTAAAACCATAAAAAAAATAAAAAAATTATGAAACGGGATCCCGATTCCAAAAATTTGAAATTGGATTTTCTTTGTGGTCGGGTTTTTGCCTTGTATTTTGGTTCGGGAAAAGCATTGGGAATTTGAATCTAGGCCTTCAACCTAGTTTGACCTACAAGTTGAAGGTCCTAACAATGTCAGAGAAAAATATCGAGTTTGGACATATGGCTAATGACTTTTTTTTGCCAATTTTGATGAAATTAAGGAAAAACCCATTTTAAATGAGACAATCACCCAGTTAATTTTTTTACAATTGGATTATTTTTTTTTCTATTTTTTCAATTAATTTCCTAATAGTTTGATCAACATAACTTTGACAAACAGGCACTTGCGAGGGCAAACTTGATTGTTCTTTTCAATTTAAAAAATAAAAATGATTAGTTTAGGTCAGGTCATCTTATTAGTATGCATTACATGACAATTTTCAAGAGCAAATATGCCTAATAAAAAAAGTTAACAAAATCAATAAAAAATTACAAAAAAATATCAAGAACAAGCTTCAGTGAGTCAAAAATATTTTCCCAAAAGGATTTAAAAAAATATGATAATTTAGGTCAAAATATGTGTAACGCCCCGCCTTGGTTACCGTTAAAACAAAGTGTAAAGAATAAAATTAGCCAAACAATTTTTTTTAAAAGAAGTTTAATTACATAGCTTCCATAAGGTTTCCAAGACGATGTTACTTAAACCCAATAAATAAACTCAACACATTATCATAAACATAAGTACAAATTTAATGCCATGAATGATCTAGTTTACAAAACTTAATACAATCAAATATCCATATGTCCAAATTACAACATGTGAAACTTCAATGAATCTCAAAACATCAAGATGGTGTTACAATGGGAACGCTCTTATACAAGAGGTAAATATACAAAGAGGATAATGATTACATCATATCAAACTTCCATATCCACGAACACGTTCCGCATCCACTATCACGAACAATGAAGTAACTGGAACTAGCTGTAAGCATAGCATCAACTGCATGAATAACTAAGGAATGTATAGCACGGTTTCCTCCCAACCACGTGAAACCTGAAGGTTCACTCCCTCTGTGCTAGGAGATAATGACAGGTCCACAAACAAGAATATAGAACATTGCATTCACGTGGCTTACATACACATTACTACATGACAGTAACAAATCATAACATATAAACTCCCAATGTCAAAGCACAACTAAAGATAACTCAACACAAGGATCACAATCATGAAATAGACTAATAGTTTCATCACACTATCGGGATAGGTTACCCTACTGAATCTTCCTAGATTACTGGCCCTCTCCAAGAGTTACCTTGGCAGTCTCTACCGATTCCCAGCCCCTATGCAGACTAATGTGGAGTCACTTCATCTTTCAAGAAGACAAGATGGATGACTAGCCATTCCAGGCCTTCTCAGCCTTTTCTCAATCTAAACGAACATTAAGAAAGTGGGTGAGGCAAACTTTTATCTGAGTTAATGTTTAGATCTACCCAACCCCTAATACATTAGTTAGGTTTTCACTGAATTACACACCTATGATAGGTTACCCAGACAATCTCTTAGGATTTCGGCCCCTACCGCAAGCCACTCTTTCTATAACATGACTCAACATCAAAATCTAGGGGTAGCTACCAAGCGTAATGTTCAAAACCACAGAGGTTTACATCTTCCACTAGAAACAGACCATAGTCTCTAAGAAGTTTCTTAAGACAACAACAAAATATGCAAGCTATACCCCCAAGTAAAATAATTGTAATAAGAGAAACATAATAAAAAAATGTGTTAAACTTAACAATACGACTTTCTCTTCTCTAATTTTATGGAGAAATAAAGCATATCTC
>VDFB02044783.1:0-32340 GCA_007258455.2 Sequoia sempervirens | reverse complement strand
AGCCTAAATGTTGGATATTTGATCTTTGATCTAAAGAGGAGGCTAACTCATGTGGGCATTCGGAAGCATTCAAAATTGAGGTAGTTGACAGTGAAGTTGCAGAGTACTGGATTATTGCATTTGATTGCTGGAGGCTGTGGATTAAAGGGTTTGTTTTCGAGCATATCTAGTGTTTCCATGTTAAGTTTCAGAGGTCCGCATGAAGATTTGATCGAGATATGAATATCTATGTTCTAATAGTTGTTCAGTCATTCTAGTTGGCGAATCTGAAAGAAGATGTGATTTTGGTAATTTGAGTTGTTGCGGATCTTTCTGTGGTGCTTCGTGATGCTCGTGGATGTTTCTCGATCGTGTGTTGTTGGTCCACATCGATCATTGTGCTCGCGATTGGTGATTTTCTTTTGTGAGTTCATGTTTTCCATGTTCTTGGCCGACAAGGTGTTGAAGCGTATTGTGGATCTTCGGGGAATAATTCTTGAAACTGTTTCGTGTTCGAGGATGTTGTTTTGGGTCCTTGCTTTGTTGTGGCCGACATTGGTTGGTTCGCATTGTAATTTGTTTATTGCTTGAGGCCGACCTATTTGAGTTTGCACGTTATCTTACTAGCCGTTGTTTTTAGGCCGACATCTTAATGATTAGATGATTTGCGGATGATATAAATAGAAGAGAGAGGATTTGTTACAAGATACAAAAGGGAGAGGGATCAATAAGGTGCTTGATAGTGTGAAGTATGAAGCACGATGACGAAGTATTTTGATCTGGAAGAATCTTAGAGCAAAAGGATTGTGGAGCAAAGCAAAAGGAGTTGATGGAAAATTGTTAGTATTTGAGTTATTTGTAATCCCTGGGCTGCGGCCTAGAATCTGTTAAGCCCGAGAGGCATATGTAATGTGTTTTGAGAGTATAATATAATGAGAAATTAGCTTTGAAGGCTGGGTTTTTCCCAGGATATATCTTGTGTCCGGTGTTCTTGAATGTCTTTTATCTTTCTGTGGATTAGCTATTAATTTTTGTTGCATATCTATTGTGATCATGAAGTTAGTAATTTAGGCTACAAGGCGGGACAGTCCTTAATTGGATCCTCCTACCTTGACTGTGTCAAATGGTATTAGAGCTGGTTGCGAATCTGTTAGCAGGTTGTGAATCTATTGGGAAGGAAGACAGTGTTGAAAGAAGTGCGAAACCCTAAGTGTCATCATAGAAGAAAGATCGAGGCAAGGAAGATCTGGGTAAGCATTCAAATTTAGTTGTTTATCTGATTTGTTTTAATGGGGAAGATTGGGAAGAGGATGATGAAGGAAAATGAAACCCTAATATGTGAAAGGGATACTTTGGAGGAAGAATTGTGCAAAATCAAGAAGTGTAATTCATAATTGATGGAGAGGATGAAAGAACTAGGAGGAGACAAGTATGATGCTCTTGAAGAAGAACTGAAAAATGTCAAAGGAGAAATGAAGAACTAGAAGCAGAGTTGGATATGTTTGAGGATCTTGAAAAGGAATTTGTAGAAGGATTCAAGTTGTTTGTAAAGGTGGAAAATTGGAACAGAGATCTGGAGGAAAGTTTGAAGGAGCTGAACAAGGAGAACAATTTGCAGAAGAAGGAAATATCTGGCTTGAAGGAACATGTTAATCAATTGGAGCAATCACTTAAAGCATGCCAGAAGGAGAATGAGAATCTGAGATCTAAGCCTGAATTTTGTGATGTTTCTTGTGATACTAATGACTTGTGTGATGCTACAGAAGTTTCTTTGGAAGGTGAAGTTGAAGGTAACAATGTATCGAAGCCTACAATTGTTGGTGATGGTATTGGTTTCAAAATCATGCAAAGAATGGAATACGGAGGAAACGGATTGGGAAAGCATTAGCAAGGAATTACATAACCTTTTGAACCAATAATAAGATCCAGAAGTGAAGGCCTTGGATATGACAGAGGTAAGAATGTTATTGCAAGTTTGAATTAGAGAAGAAAAAGTATGTATTGTTCACATTGTAGTAGGTATGGCCGTTCGGTAATCTGTGTTGGGATCTGATATCCCTGTAAGTTGCGTGGATTAAGGAATCATTCCCGAAAAGATGTGTTGGGATAAAATAAGAAGAAGGAAAAGCCTGGCGACAAATTCAGAAACGATGAATTATGGATGGATTGACTGGATCAAAGTGTAAACATGTTACTGGTTTGTTCGTAAGCATCGGTGAAAATGCATGGAAGCAACCATGGCGTTGAGGAAAAGAGGGAGCAATACAGGAAAAGAAGACCTTAGCGCAAAGCGTACCAAGGATGCTTATTGAAACTATAGAGAGGAAAGTGACGGTTACACAAGCGACACAAAATGTGAAGGGTACCAGAGAGGAAAGAGGATTTGCTAGAGGAGGAACCTATTTTCAAGTCTAGAGGAAGAAAGAATCAAGCATTAAGTGTCATCAGGAACCTAATACCAGAGAAGCTAATGAAAGAGAAGCAGTAAAGGATGCAGAGATAGTTTGTGCAGATGAAGAAGAGCCTGTTGATAAAAAATTAGTTTATGTAGAGGAAGGGGAACCTTTGGAGGTATCAAACTTCATAGAACCGGAAGAAGGTGAAGTGTCATGTCCCCCGAAATAGTAGCATTGCAATACGAAGCATAGAAAATGAGATAAACAAAATACATGTCAAAGACATTAACTATTTTATTATCATAATTATAAGTATTAAATTTAATGTTGTAATACCAAAATATAAATATTAGCAATCTCATTATAATTATGATTACCAAAATAATATTACAATTATGATTATAAATATAATAGATATTATAATATACATTTCATTAAACAAACATATATTGTTTTAGTAATTACTATAATAATAATAAAGAAATCATAAAAGAAATAGTACTGAAATATGTGACTAAATAAACAAATGACAAATATAAATATTATTATAATGCAAAATAGAATTGCTAATTGTAATTATTATAATAGTAACATACATGATAAAATAAAGTAATAATATATACCTCTGCCTTAGTTAACACATAAACCCATAAGCAGCAATTTCTAGCAAGAGATATAATAATAGAACAAACATAAAGAAGCAATCTTTAGCCAAAAACACAATTATTACTAACAAAGCCTAAAAAAGTGATCCTCATTAATAAAACAAACAGTAATCACATATGCAAAAGACGCATCTCTAAAAAGGGGATAAGTAAAACATATAAATAATGCCAAATAAAAGATAGATAAATAAACACCAAGTCGATTCCTAAAAAGCTCATAAACTAGGCGATTAACCAATGCAGCAATCAAAATTATTAAGGGATCAGTCCCAAAACAAATAAAGTAACGAATGCATGAAAAGACATGTCTAGAAAATAAAGAGACCTTTGATCAGCCATAAAGGAGAGATCGATGCCTAAGGCATCAAGGAGAAAAATAGGGAATGAGAATATGAAAGAAAGGAAAGTAGATAAGGAAGGAAGAAATCATCGTTGAGAAATCAATGTACTGTTTAGTCAAAAATCTGATAAGGCAGTGAGCAGTAAGTCTGATATTATTATAAATGTAGATACATTGATATGTAGAAAATATATTTGTGTGTATGTATTTCTTTATATAGATATACTTACATTAATGGTATATGAATATTTATTAGAAATAATGTATATATATTTAAGTAGAATATATATACGTATTAATATACATATTCATATAGGAATAATGATACATATATTTTTTATAAATTGAAGTCGATTAGAAATGATGACATATACATAGAATATATATATATATATATATTTACGATTATGCAATAATGATGCTTGCAACAATTATTGAGCCTTATAAGTAATTACGATTTTAATATAAGAATGAATAGATTAATATTTATTTATGTATGTTTTTATCGTATAAAGGTAAGGATGAAGGAAGACGATTAAGGAATAAGGAGACACAGTAGTTCAGGTGATGTATTCACTTAGCAATAATATTTAGCATATTTTGAATATAAGAACTAGATATTGTTAATTTGATTATTGATATAATGACATCCTTTAATCTTATCATAATGAGAATTATCATAGGACATGATGAACTTAAAGAACCATTGGTAAATGAAAATATATTTGATTATAGGCATGAAATAAATCTTGGATAAATGCAAATATATCTGATTGTTTAAAGATTGTCTACTATGTGCTTGTAAACCTATTAGGATGGACGAAACATGGGTGAAGTTGGATTGCCTAAAAACCCCACTTTCAGCCCCTTAGGCCCTAGACAAGGGATTGGGCTTTGCAGCCCCTTAGGCTCTTAACAAGGGATTGGGATTTGCAGCCCCTTAGGCCCTTGACTAGGGATTGGGTTATAGAAAGATGGGGGTCCCACCTAGGTCTCTGCCCCTTAGGCCCAAGATACGGGATTGGGCAAGAGAAGGTGGTAGGCCTTAGGCCACTTGGACTCTATGGTTCCTCTCCCCTAATAGGACGAGTGTCTTCTGAGGTGTTACCATGAGTGGAGTATGTAGGTACTAAGCCCCTAGGCAAGAAGGATTGTGATGGACAACCTCTTGAGTTTACATGAGGGCTTCAGGGCGGATCCACCTATGGCACTCCTCTTATGTCTTCATTAATTGATTTATGTTTATGAATATATTGTGGATATCTCGATATTATTGCTAACAGATATGTGTATGTGGAAATGTTTTTAAATCGGTGGTTCCAAAATTTCAATCTAGGATTATTTCAATAGGAGAAAACATTCCTTTTGAAAGAAGAAAACCCTAAACCTAATGAAATTTAGGCAAACGAAGCAAAACAAGCGCAAGGTTAGGTAAGGGACATACGAAGCAATTATCCAAGGAGAAAGTTTTGGTACCGTACGCTAAATGTGAATCAAGGAATAGAAAAATACAATGATCTTGAGGAAACTTGCAGGGTGGGCTTGCTCAAACCACTGACCAGTGAGGTAGTGCAAGGCTTGCAAGTAGACCGCCAAACCTTGACCATGACAAGATGAAAAATTGGAGGCAACTTGCAAGGTGTGCTTGCTCAGACCGCCGACCAGTGAGGCAGTGCAAGGCTTGCAAGTAGAACGTCGAACCAATTCAAAGAGGAGAACTTGAGGAAGTTTGGAGGGTGGACTTGAATAGAATTTCAACCTTGAGGAAGTTGCAAGTTCCTATGAACAGATCGCCAAACCGATTCAAAGAGAATAACTTGACGTAGTTTGCAAGGTGGACTTGAATAGAACTCCAACCTTGAGGCAGTTGCAAGTTCCTATGGACAGATTGTCGAACCAATTCAAGAAACAACCGACCAAAGTGAAGAGGCTCACTTTTCAAATAACCCCAAGAGTCTGATGTAGGGGCATCCAGAAGCATTTAGAAAATTGAGGTAGTTGACAGTGAAGTTACATAGTACCAGATTAATGCATTTGATTGCCAGCTCAATACATTGATGATCAGAGGTTATGGATTAAAGGGTTTATTTTTTAGCATATCTAGTTTTTCCATGTTAAGTTTCAAAGGTCTGCATGAAGATTTGATCAAGTTATGAATGTCTGTGTTCTGACAGTTGTTTAGTCATTCTAGTTGGTGAACCTAAAAGAAGATGATGTGATTCTAGTAATTTGAGTTGTTGCAGATGTTTCTGTGGTGATTCATGATGCTTGTGGATGTTTCTAGATCATGTGTTAAGCTGGTCCACATCGACGCTGGTGCCTCACGCTATGATTTCTTGTGAGTTCATACTTTCCATGTTCTGGCCAACAAAGTGTAAGCCGGGCATGGCCAGGATCTTCTCGAGGGAATACCTCTGAAAGTGTTTCGCGGTTCAAGGATGTTGTTTTAACCCTTTGCTTGTTGTAATGACATTATTGGTTCGTGATTGTAATTGCTCATTTTTTGAGGCCAACCTATTTGAATTTGCATGTTATCTTACTAGCCGACATGTTAAGGGTTAGATGATTTGCAAATGATATAAATAGAAGAGAGGATTTTTTATAGAAGGGAGAAGAGAGGTGGATCAATAAGGTGCTCAATAGTGTGAAGTATGAAGCATGGTGATGAACTATTCTGATTCGGAATAAATCTCGTGAGCAAGAGGGAGCAAAAGCGAGCTGATGGAAATTTTTATTATTTGGAGTTTGGCCGTAACCCCGGCCGTGGCCTAGATTTTGTTAAGCCTAAGAGGCATATGCAATGTGTTTTGAGATTATAATATAATGAGGAATGAGATTTGAAGGCTGGGTTTTTCCTTGTTAGGGTTTTCCTAGGATATATCTTGTGTCTGGTGTTCATGAATGCCATTTAACATTTTGTTGTTTGGCTATTAATTTAAGTTGCATATCTATTGTGATCATGGAGTTAGTAATTTAGGCTGCAAAAGCAGACAAATTTTAATTGATCCTCCTACCTGGATTGTCACCAACCTATATCCCTTTACACCAGATTGGCACATAGTTCGTTAAGTGTTCGAATACAATGTTAGTTGCAAATAACTACTTTCATATGACTGTGACATTGAGAATGCAATAGTTGGTACTTCTGTCGTAACTGTGATTATTAACGAACTCTTTATTTGCAAGTGAAAGTATTGATTTCGTATGAGATCATGAGATTAAATTTAAATGCATATTATTTAGCCGTTGAGAACGATCTAACCACAGTCCTTGTCAGTGGATGCAGGATTTGCCGCCGTCATGAGAGAAAGGGGAATATCATCAGGGAGAGGACATGGTTGACATTGGATCTATTTTATCGTCTACCTCGAGCCGGTGTATGACAAGAATCTAAAACGTAATTTGGCCATAAATAATATAAAGTAATTAATTACTCTATAAGTTAATTTAAATATATATATATAAATATATTAATCTTTAATATTTCTAAGAGATTACAAATTGATTAATAAGGTTAAAATAAATAATAAATTAGAAGTGGGGCGAACTAATGTTAAATATAATCTAACACTTGTAAATATTGAATATTGGCATCGATTGGATAAAATTAAATTGAAGTATTTTGAATTCTCGGGAGAATTTTGGAAAAACGCCATTTCCGTCTCATGCCATCTCCTTCTTGAAACGTCCAAGTATGGATACATGAAGAGGCAGGCGTTGGAAGAAAAGATTCTCTAGCGCGGAGTTGGAGGAGGGTTTTTCTCTGGAGCATCGGGCTTTCTTTTGGGGGGAAAAATCATTATTTTCATTCCATTCCGGCATCCTAAATACATTCTTTGTTTTCATTCTGTGTCGAGCAACATATCGGCTCTCCTTCCTCAGCCGAGCCAAGAGAAAAATCTATATATATCATTCTTGTCTCTGTATCCGAGGGAGCATTAAAATCTGTGGAGCCCTCGTATAAATTCATGGCTTTCACTTCTAGAAATAAAACCTGAGTCATAATTGACTTCTCATTCAGTTGACAGTCGAGCTTATTTTGGAGTCGTACGATTTGGGAAGTTGCGTCTTCAATCGAACCTCTGTGCTGGGAAGCTTTGGGAACTTGGTGGTGTAGTCCAAGTTAATCTCCGGAAGAGGAAGTCTAGGCGTCCCTTCATTGGTACGGGAATTCCTCAAGAAGAGCTTTGGAACCTTCTTCGATCACCGAATTCTTAATTGACAGGCATGTATTAGTAATTGCTAAGTGCGGATAAAGTCTTATTGAAATATCTAAATCTTAATTGGAAATTTCCTTGATGAATATTAATAATCAGTGCAATGTAGTGTGAGAAGTTTGTCATTTGGTTGAATCTAGTTAATTTTGTCATGGCAGTAAAGACTTTTACGCCAAAAGTTCTTAGTGAAGAATCTTTCATTCTATTAGCTCTGGTAACCAATGCCGACCTGAGAAATTACTCAAATCACTAATTTACTTCTCTGTTAGATCTAGGGTTCAAAACTGAGCACTTCTTGTTCTCAGCCTTAATAAGTTGAGTTAGATCTGGTCATCATTCTCTTCACCAAATCGAGTCTTTATGTGAAGCATGTAAAGGAATCTTTTTGTTTAAAACATGCAACGAAAGGATCTAGGATCGTAATTAAAAATCCTTTAGAATAGAATGAAATTACAAGGAATTTTCCATGACTTTTGAAAGCATTTGAAAACAGAGCTTTTGCAATATTCTTATTCTGGGTTGACCGAAAGAAGACTCTTTTGTTGTGAACCTGAACAGGAACTTAGACTTGTTTCGGGCTTCTCTTCTATTAACTGAGTTGGGATAATGTATTCCTCTTCCTCACTTCAAGACCATAATGCAAAGATAAAATGTTAATACCTGAAGGGTCTCCTCACCTAATAAGTATCCCAGTATATATTTACTCAACGGAAGCAATTATTGGTTAAGAAAGTAATTTGCCTTAGGAGAAGTGATAGGTACTGAGCAGAGTCTCTCTCTCTTTTTAAAATATGCTTTTGTGATAAACTTAAACTTAAGTTACGAGGAATATTTCTACCCAGACTTTGTGTCATAGACTAAGAAGTTAAAGGGTTAAGATCTGAAAACCCCAATAAATCAAATATGTCTCACAATATGTTCGTGCTCAATGAAAAACAACATTCGTAAAGAAGAGATTAAATAAGAACTAAGTCGTAGTAATGTTAATTTGATGAAACCTATTGAAGGTCAAAACTCGCCCTTTCCTCTTTAAGTGTTAAGTAAATCAAGTGGTCCTAATAGGTGTGAAATAATATTGAGCCAGGACTCCCTTATATTCCTGACAATAATTGCTGAACCATGACTTCAGAAGAAGAAGTGAGATCAGGGCATGGTAATACTAAACTTTGAATCCTTAAACAAGAAGTGATTCCAAACCAAGATCTGGTAATGTTAATCCTTAACCTTGAACTACGAGAAGATTGTTAACCAAACCAGATACGGTAAGATTAAAACTTGATCTAAGAGTTATCATGTCGAGCAAGGATGCGTGCTGTCGGCACAGTGATGCCACAAATAATTAATTAAAAAAAAAATCCTTGGCCAAGGTAGATGCCCGTTTGGCAATGTCAGCTTCCATGGCCAGATATACCCTGATCAGGATGATTCTTCTGATAGGAGGTACCTATAGAGGGAGGATCGATCAGTGGTATAGGTTCGTGGACATCAGGCTCAGAGACATGATGATAAATTGATCCATGTTGATTACCCTCGTGAAGGGCGGGTTCTTCAGTTGAAGAAACTCGGGAGACCAGTAGGTCTTGGTTGGGCGGTAAAGCCCCTGTTGATAATTCTCTTTCCCTCATCGCTAAAGAAGCCAAGTATAAAAACAAGATGATGATGTCAAATGTATTTCTTCCTCACTCGTAAATTCAGGTACATGCAATGCTATTTAAACTTACTTTCATTTATGCAATGAACGATGTTCTTGTATGTTAAATGAACGTTGTAGAATTTACAATCAATTAGTTAGACAGTTACTTGTATCATTCAGCTGAAATGAAAGATCTGGAATTAGTTAATGAATAAAGAGAAGCTATTTCCTTTCCTTAGTTCATATATTGGTTAAATGGGAACTCTAGTTTGACAGTTATTTAGTTTAAATCTTCTGTGTGACGATTGATGGAAACAGTTAGATGTTACCTTTCAGCTGAAACTGAAAACTTGGAAGTTAGTTGGAAATTTAAAATGAACAGTTGAAATGATTAGGAAACCCTAGAATGAAAACAAGTTAGTTGCTCTTCGGCTGAAGCCGATAATTGATTGAATTTTTAAAACCGTAGTCTGGTTAGGTTGTTACACCAACTCATTTACTTCTTATGAATTGCAATCTCCTGCAATTTGATTGAAGAGAGTTTGGTTATAGCATTACTTGGGTTTATCTCACTGCTCCAAGCTTGTTTCCATACTTAACTAATAGGAGATGCATTGGGGTCTCAAGTTCTACTATTGTTTTCAATCTCGTCACAACATTCATGAAAAACTTCTTTATTCAACTCAAAGAGCGGGTTGTCATAAGTCATATTCCCTTGAACTTCAAATAAGGGAGTATTAACAATCTGGAAGTTATCCTTAGACCCATCTATTTCTAAACTTTTATTTTCCGGACAATGGTTCGAGCCATAGGTCTCATCAATGTTGTCTTCTTTCTCCTTGACATGTTTAGTTACTTCATTCTGATTTTCTGCATCTTGTAATTCTTGTTGACCATATATCAATTTAGCTTCTCCTTGCTTGTATAGATCTAAAGCCTCATGATCTTTAGCTGCTAGTCTGTTCACACTCTTTTCCTTTGGGGTATGAACCTCCAAAGTCTTCAACATTAGGTGTTGAGAATCTTGACTAGGTGGATGAGCGCATGGAGATCTTGTTCCAATATCTGAATTACAATACTTAGTCTGAAAACTCATTTTGTGTTTATCTACGTGTCCATGCCTTTGCTTAATTTTCTGCAAGTTCTCCCTTGCTCGAGCGGCTACCATCTTGGCATTCTTAGCTTTCTCATTCCACCATTCACACAGTCGAAGAGTCCTCTCCACATCTTCAACACTATCCATTAGTTCCCCTAGTTTTTTGCTTGCAATTGCTTCATAAAAAATCCTCCTCACTTGCTTGTCTCTATCTTCCTCTAAATTTTGTGCTTTTATTGATTCATTTCTTTCCATCCTCTCTTCTGCGATTCATAACTTTCTTTTTTCATCTTTTAATGCCACAATTCTTTCATTATTAAATCTGTCGTACAATGTATCTTCTGATTTACTTTCATTAGAAAGACTACTCCTCTCATCCATAACTATTGAATTGTTGGTGGTTATCATGTACTCCTCAAAAGGTGAAGAAGAATCAGACTCAATCCCTTCAATGTCATCCTCAATGCATGACTCTTGAGATGGAGCAAGAGCAATCTCAAGTTCAAAAGGAATTCCACATGTATTTTCCTTCATAGGCTCATTTTGGAAGTTAAACCGAAAACCTCCTGCATTGTGGAAATGAAAGAAGTTATCATCTATAGCAGATGTGAATCCTTATCATTTTTAGTTGGCTCCTCATGTATTGACTCCTCATTAGTGGCTACCTCATGACCCTCATGAAACCAAGTACTTATTTCATTTGTGATAGAAGAAACATATGAAGATTTATCTTCCTCCTTATGAACAATTTCCACATCTCGTATTTTCTTGCATTCATCTTCTATATGTACAACTAAAGGAATCTCTGCCCATTCATCTTCTAAATTGATCCTCTCGCTCTTCCTTTTCCAAGTGAGGTTTTAATTTTTTCTCACATTGTGTGAACACATCGAGGAACAACGTATACGCAGATGAAGAGGGAACCCATTCTTGTTTCCAAACAAACCATAGTATAGATATGGTGGGTCGGGAGAAAACATCACTCTCTTGGATAGTTAGAATCATAATATCTTTCATGGTTGCAAACACATCTTCATCATGTGTGTTTTTGATCGTGGTGAAGAAATGATGGAACATGTTATAGATCAGATCTTGCAATCCTAAGTCCACAAGAGGGTTACTTGTCCTGATTTCTGCAAATGCCTTTAATATGGTCATCCTTCTTGAGTAATGCATACTATTGATGTCATCTAAGTCTTTAAAACTATCTATGATCATGTGCAATACCTCTTTCATCGTGTTGTCGTCATAAGGAACTAGAGGTACCAAAATTCTAATTACCTCACTTAAACAAGAGGAAACCAACAACTTGATTTCCTCATCATGATGCCTCAACCATTTATGCTGATTCAAGGTGGTTACTGTAGGAGTTAGAGCTATATCTAACACTTTAGATGACCACTCAATTAGGCTCAAACATTCTTCTACTCTTTTAAATGTGACCACAATGTCATTCCTTTGGGATAAATTACTGAGCTTACTACCTAATTCATAAAGTAATCTCGCCAACCATTTTCTATCATCGGTTGCCATACTTCAAACGAAAAGTCAATTTATTGCATTACCCAAAGGCTGGCAGGACCTTTAGCTCTGATACCACTATAACAACCCTTGCCCAAGTTTGGAGGTTTTAACGATATAATCGGATAAGAGTCGACAAGTAAACATGTTGTCAACAATTCACAAAATTGTACTTTGCAACGTTTCTTGTAGAATTACTTTAAACCTTGCATTTATTTTATAGGTAAGATATCAAAATATGCCAAACACCAAGAGACTTTAAGAGATGATAAAAATGAGTGACACTAATTGCTTATTGGATAGGCATGTATTGTTAAGGAGAAATAATAATATGACAATAATGATGCTATGTTCTTTAATATGAGCCTTGAATGAATATGAATTAATAAGTAACTCAAGACTGAAAATTAGACAAGATAATGAATTCACTGTTTCTGATTTTGCTCTTCAATTCATGTGATTGTATGTATGATGGATTAATGTCTTGACGGATCGCTATTTCTGATTTAAAACCTTTTATGCATGCGATATGAAGTTGACACTGTCTCAGATTTTTGCTACTAAATTATGCATCCATTCTTTGCGGTTTGCAGGTTCTTCTTAGAGCACTTAGGTCTGATGTAAAAGATATATATTTCTTAAAATGTTCCATATGTTCTCCCTTTTTCATTCCTCCTTTATTTTATATTTTCATTTCTGAATGAAGAGGTGCATTCTCTTTCATAATTGATACCTTTTCAAAGAGTCGTGACTCTTCTTAGATCTCCATCACTACCTTTCCTTTAACTTTAATCACTGTCCCTTTTTACTTATATAATCAGTGCATTATAAGTTGAACACCAATGATTCTTTCCCAATCGATGTTCCTAAATATCAGCATATTTGTTAAAGATAATTGCTGCCTCAGATATGCATTCGACTATCCTTGATGAGTAATGTAACACAAGGCTATGACTTCCAATTATGTGATATGCTTTCACCTGTAGGTGAACTCCGATAGCTAGTGAATATGGCGGCGGATCAGACCATTTAAGACTCAGGCGGCTTCAATGCAAGTAGAAGATATAATAATCACTACATGTGAGGCCCGATAATGTTCATCTTTGTAAGCCGCCGATGACTAATTTGAAGCAGGAGTAATAGTTTTGACCTTCGAATCTGTCTTATGAACTTATAGCCGATAACTCCTTGCATTCACACCAACGAGAATATTAAAGGCAAATCGTTATGAGCATGAAAAGCATATGTGGAGATATATGGTGTAACTGATAAGAGATTACATGACTTAGCCACTGAGAATAGTCAATCATTTCCATATTGGACTATTATGTGGATTGCCCTTGTATATATCCTAGCGATAGAGCGGGAGTGTGAACAATATTGATATTCACCGAAAAAGCCGATAACATTCACATAAGTAGCAAACCACGGAATTGGAACATGAGTCTTCAAAATAAAATATATATAAATCTGACCTGAACAATGAATTAAGTTGACCCAGCAAAATATATAGATATGCACCAATATTAAATATTCAGAAGATATCCTTAGAAATAATCAGCCATCAAACAAGGTTAGCCTCATAACTCCTCCATTCGTAATTGGAAGATTAGTTTACTTATTGAATTATTACCTTAACTTTAGGTAATAAATTATTATTACTTAATTCTCCGTTTAATGTTCCTTTCTCCATATAAAAGATGGGACATTACACGATGAATTGTAGATGTTGTCATAGGTAATTCCCACATTGAATGAAGTGTCATAACTTGTGATGCATCAAATTACAAGAGTCATTGTTTACTAAACACACAAAATAAAGAAAACAATATTTTTGGTTGATGTTGATTGCTTCATTGCCAAAATGCTCATGAATTAGACACCTTGGTTAAGTAAAAGCGTGAGCTCCGCTTTGATGAGCATAATCTTATACTGGGGGGGGGGAGGTTGAATCAGTATAAGACAATCGTTTACTTTTTCAAATTAACTACCAGAATAACTTTGAATACACAACATCAACAAATAAGAACACAAGATTTACATGGAAACCCTTTTGACAAAAAACCGCCAAAAAATATTGCTTATTTAAAAATCGCTTACAAAATTTGTAGGCACCAACCTACTAGAGACACCAATACCCTATAGTTGAACACCAACTCAATATGAGACCAATCTCTTTCAATAAGAGGCACCAACCTCTTGATAGATAAAGTATTTGTTCTTCTTGATAACCCTCCTTAAAAATCTGACTTTGAATAAGGACCCCATACCCGGCCGGGTTTGGTGTTGGTCTAGGTCTTGCATTGGTTCGGCCTCAGGTACGCCTAGGGTTCCACTTGCATGCCACGGGTCCTCTGTCCGAGGAGGACCCGCAAGGAAAGCACTTAAAATGGTGCCCAAAACAATTAAAATAAACATTCTCAAACCTAAGAAATGACCTCTTATGCCTTGTTCGACCTAATCAGTCATTTAACAAACACAAATGGCCAAAAACACCATTTTTTGCCTCCAAGATGCCATTGTTGGGTTTTGAAGGTTTTGTCTCTTTTTTTTTTAAGGTGAGAGCTACGAAGGAGTTCAACCTACAGAAACAAGGGAGAAATAGCTGCACTAAGAAGATCTAACCATCGAAGGTGAGTGAATCTTTCCTTTTTTCAAAATTTCAATAATTTTTTTGAATATTTTTCAATTTTTTTTAACTTTTGAATTTTTTTAAGAACTTGTAATGCATAATAGGGGGTTATAATGCCAATTTTCTTAAAAAAAAATTAGTAGTGTTGTTAATTTGTAATTTTTTAAATTTTTTTTGATTCACAACTTCTTTCAAAATGGCCGGTAGATCTGGTTTAGTTGGCATAGATGCAAAGAGTCAATTGAGATACGATGCATCATCACCTCATTGGTGACATACAACAATGATTCAACAAATTCCCGGTGATGGGGGTTATGTTTGGCATTGTTGCCAATGTGGAACTACATATAAGAACTCGTACTTTCGAGTGAAAGCTCATTTTTGCACTATTCCTTTACAAAGAATAAAAGTTTTCCCTAGGCCAAATAAAAAAGGGTTGCCAAAACACCAAACATTGGCTTATATTAAAGAACAAGAGGAGGTTGACATGGCATGTAGAAAATCAAAGTCTATGGCACATCCTCTTTCCAAGAAAGGCTTGCAAAGACCTCCTAGTGGCTTATCACAACCGGCTAGCCCACACATTTCATGCAAATGGCACCATTTTTTGAAGGAGATTATGCTTTAGTTACATGAAAAAGAGGCCCATTGGAGAATGCCTTCAAAGTTGAAGCAAGAGAGATTGCAAATTAGAGCATTGGTCATTGCATTTATGGCAATGTGCTTCCTTTCAGCCTTGTTAGATCACCTTATTGGTGGAAAATGGTGACAGCTATTTCCAATACAACTTCGGATTATGTTAGTCCTCGACATGAAGATGTAGGAGCATCCAAGGTGAAATGGCAATCCTGTATCACCAAAAATATTGTTATTTTTTTTTTTTCATTTTCAATAAGGACTTTGGGGTTAGGAGGATAAATATTTTAGTTTGCAACTATGTAATTTCCTTTGGAGCAAATCATAATTGTAATTTTGGTGGAAATTATGCAACGATAAATGTTTCTAAGGCATAAATGGGAAAATATCCTTCTTGGGCGTCCCATTCTTGGTGGGGACCACTTGGGGTGAATGTGCTTGCATGTTCAATTGCATGCCTTGCATGTTTGTGCCCCAAGCTTTGCATGTTGTTGCATGACTGTATTTGGAGCCGTCGGAGCTGCTCAGAATCATTGAAGGTGTCATAGTTGGCAAAGATCATTGGTCAAAAGCTAGGCACTCATATGTGGGTCATATTTGCAATGAATAATTTTATATTTTATATTTATTCTTCTCAAAATGGGGTGTGGGACTTCAAGGTGGTTATTGGAGGTTGTTTTGGAAACCAATGGTGGTTTTCTCCTCACACAATTTCTATATAATGATGCTTGCTCATTTGGAGGAGGCTTTTGGAGAGTTGGTGGTTGCATACCCAGATGTTGCTGGAATGAAGCCATAATGTTAAGTTGCAGATTTTTGTATGTGTGAAGCCCATGTTGTAAGGGAGCATATGAGCTCCATGTTTATGTAATTCATTTTCAGATTTTGAACATAATATCTATTGCAGATTTCTCTTCCATATTATGTGTTTCTTGATAATTTTCTGCCTTCTTGCATAGTGTTTTACGTGTGTTTGGTTTCAGATTTGAAAGGGAGAGTTTTCCTTTTCATCATATGAAAAGGTGCAAACCACCTTATTGGCAAAGAAGAAATCTTTAATAGAGGCAGTATTAAGAATAATCAAGGATACATAGCTCGAAACAGGTGTGTCCATCATTTCTAATGGATGGAAAGATTGCAAAAATAGACCATTGATCAAAGTTATAGCAGTGTCCTCTAAAGGGGCGATGTTTTTGAAGGCAATCGATTGTGAAGAGAAAATAAAAGATAATAGTTTTATTGCCAATATCCACATAGAAGCCATTGAAATGGTGGGGTTTGAAAGTGTTGTCCAAGTCATAACAAACAATGCTAAAAATTGTAGGGCAGTTGGGTCTATAGTGGAGGCTACATATAGTCACATTTTTTGGACACCATGTGCAAGCCACTTGCTCAATTTGATATTGCAAAAGAGTGGCACACAAATTGAGTGGGTCAAACAAATTTACATGGAGGACCAGGAGATCCAAATGATTGTGACTAATCATCATATGTCACAAGCCATCTTTAGGACCTTTTCCAAGTTGGAGTTGTTGAAGGTAAATTTAAATTTGATTTTTTAAATTTTTTTTTATTTTTTTTTATTTTTTAATTTTAATTTTTCATTGTTGATTTGTGACATGTATTTTTTATACCATGTTAGGTTGTCGAAACTCGATTTGCATTTCACACACTCATCTTAAGACGACTTGTGAAGGTGCAAGAGGCCTTGAGTTCTATGGTTATCAACAACGTGGAGTGTATGGAACAATCGAGCACAAAAAGAGCCCAAAAAGTAAGCGATCTTAAGAGGATGAGTGGTGGGCTCGTGTGCAATATATTTTAAATTTCACGAGCACATTAGGCATGGTTAGGTATGCTAATATTGATCGCTCATGTTTGGGTGGGGAATTTATGATGGCATGGATTCATGGTGGAAAATAAGATCAATAATAGATGCCATGGAACATGACACAATGAAAACATTTTTTTCAAAGCGTCGCGAAGATTATTGTTGACTGTTGTACCCCAAAATTAAAATTTTTGTTACAGTTATACATTTTGAAGAAATGAGTAAAATCTTGTCAAAATCTGTCAAAAAGGTCAAAATTTAGGTGTGCATGTCTTGCATGAGGGGCTAAAATGTAAAATTTCCAATTTACGGCCCGATCTGGGTCTGCTAAAGAGCAGCAACCTACCTGAAACCGGATCTCAGTTTTAATCCTAAATTTTAGGAAAAGCTGCTATTTTAGAAATTTTTCTTGGAAATAGTAGCGTTTTACAAGGTTTCAGGTTTTCTTTCGAAACGGATACTGGCAAAATTTTCTAAAAATAGAAAGTTAGTCCGATACGGCCCGAACTGATTTTGATTGGCTCAAAATGTGTCCGTATCAGGCTAGTGCAGTCAGAATCTTAAAATAATCGGTTTTGCCCCTCTTTGGGTCTATTCAGCTTTTTCAGAAGCATATCTGGAGTTCCGAGGTCATCAATGGAGGTCATCCGACTGCCAGGCGTTAATTTTAGCATTCAAAACTTCCAGCAGAAAGTGAAATGATGAACATGCACGAGGATCGAGGAAGAAAAGTGAAAAGTCATGAAAATTTTCTAAGTCTGCTGAGTTTGGGCGCCCCAGTTGAAGAAAGGCGCCCACCTTTTCAGGGTACCAGATGAAGGAATTAGGGTTTGGATCCCCAATAGAAGTTGCTCAGTTTTCAGTCAGCTTCGCGATGGATATCCCCGTCAGAGCATCCGATGATCCAGTCTCCGGCAAATTCAAGTCAAAGTAGAAGGTATGAAGTGAAAATCTGAAACTTGAAGTTGAATAAATTAAGAATTTTCTAAGTCACGGAGAAGCCCTAAGAAGAAAGGCGCCCAACTTTTCAAAGATGCGGAGACAAAGGAATTTCGCGATCCGAGGAAGTTATAGCGGGATGTCTTCCGAGGAATTCAAAGTGGCTTTCGCGTTAGGCTATTCGGCCGCGACAAAAGCGGGCTCGGTCATGTCAGTTCAAAGAGCGAAGGTCAGGCCGAGAGGTAAAGAGAAATTCAAAGCAAAAGTGAAAAAGGTGAAAAATAAGCTAAGTGTTGGTAAGTAGGCCCCGGTAAGATAGAGCCCAACAGCATGAAGGAGTAAAATTTCCTTTTGACAAAAGCGTCTCGAGGAGGACCCCCTTCATTCTTAAATGAAGCCGGCGATGAGCCGCGATACCATTCAGCAATCCGACGCCTGGAGCTCAAGATTTAACGAGATCGTCTGCGGAAGAGAAGTTAATGAAGAACTTGGAAATCAGGAAAATGGCTAACACTGAAGAAACTGGGCGCCCCTAGAAGGAAAAGCCTCCCGTGAATTCGGAGGTCGAAATCAAGTTTTTAGCAGGAGGTGCCTCCAGAACATCCTTTTCAGAATCAGTCCGGCTCCGCAGTGAACCACTCAGCTTGCCTGTCGGGTAAACCAATCAACGAGAAATCAGTGGCGAAGTGGCATGTTAAAATTGAGAAAAGTTGAAAAAGTTGAAATTTTGACTAAGACTGGTGAAGTTGAGCGCCCCTCTTGGAGAAAGGCGCCCAAACCTTCATGCCTTAGAAGTTTTTTTGAGATTTTCAAAATTTCAAAATTGTGAGAAGAGGAAGATGGCGTCCAAACTTGAGAAGATAAGATTTAGGGTTTTGAAATAAAAGCAGAAAAAGCAAAACCTAAAATCAAAACCTAAGTCTATTTAACTCTTCTTTTCAATGTATTTTTCATTATTTTTGCAGGTAGCATCCAGAGGAGAAAGTTGGAGCAGCAAGTTTGAAGAATTTTTGTGATTAAAGAATTCATAGTTGCTGGTTTTATATCAGATTTTTCAGACCAGCAAGCATAAACCATTGTTCTTTCAAGCTTTTTGTTCCAGAAGATCAAATTTTTCAAGCAGAAGGCCAAGGCTTTCAATTTTTCAGTCATCTGGGTCTTTTTGCCTCTATCTTCTGAAGAATTTTTCAAGAACTTCATCAAGTTGCAGCAAGTGCTTTTATCTTGCATGTCGGTGAAAACCTCGGTGCATTCAAATTTCAACCATCTGGGTCCTTTCCAATCAGTCTTACGAAACCCATATCGCGGTTTTTTTTTAAAACCTAGGGTTAGGTACCTTTTTTTTTTTTTTTTTTTTTTCGATCAAAGCGTCGAGTTTTGCAAATCCAATCAGCAGGTCCATTTCTACTTGATAATGCGAACAAAACCCGGATGCGGCTTTTTGAAATATTGAAGAATTAGGGTTTCTTTTAAGTCAAAATTCAAGATTTTCAAAAGCGGACGATGCAGGTTGTCTTGTATGCGTCATTACGAAGACAAAGCCCATCTCGAGAGAAAAATTTCTCAAAAATTAGATCGTTGAAGCACAAAATCAGCATTCTAAAAATAGAAATTGCACAGACTTATGCGGACAGGCGGTTTAGTCGATTCTTCAATTTTCACGAGAATGGAGTACACTCTAATGTTTTTCAAGTCGAATCAGCACTTTTCACAATTACATCCAAAGCGGTAGACGGACTTGCATCATGTCAAGCGGTGTTAGGCCTACCGTAGCGGAAGCGGGCAATGCTTGTCGGGGAACACGGGTCGATACGGACTCCTGCGCGGCTTGGCGTCTATTCCTATATCAGTTCAGAGCCTTGAGTTCGTAATCGCTTGCATTAAGCATTACAACCCGGCTACTAGGGAGATCCAGTCAGCAGATGGTAGGTTGATTTGCAGTTTAAAGCCTGACATGGTTGAAAAGTGTTTTTCCATTCCTCCATGGCCTGAAAGTGTAACTCTTTCGAGGGATGAGTGTGAAAAGATGTGGAATATGCATAAGGACAAATACAGCAAGAAGATTGCCCAGAGATGGATGAAAGAAAAACATAAGACATTGCCCAAGAATGTCGGACGAGGGGAGTTCAAGGACGAGGTTGCCATCATCATCACTTTGCTCAACAGGGTCACTGGTTCCGAGGATGCCACCAAGTTCCAACCTTGGATGTTTTATGCCATACCTCACATTATGAAGAAAACCGAGGTTTATGACTGGCCTACTTTGATTAGTGACTGCCTACATCAACAAATAACAGAATATTTCCAGTTTCATGTATTTCACATGGTGTCATATCTAGTCTACCTGGTGGCCTATCAAGGTCAATTCAGAGGATTGAACACTGAGGGATCTTTGAGCGTTCAACACATATATAATTATTATCCTCAGCTGGAGTTCACAAAGTCGTTGCACCACTACAAAAGGGTGAACGAGGCATTCTTGATGTACACGGTGCGTGACTTAGACAATGAATTGCACGTCCGCATATCTTCAGTTGCTAGGGCAGCAATGGCGGAATGGGCAGATTGGTTTATACAGTTTCCTACCTTTACCTATCTCAGGGTTTATGGTTATTCAGGTGCCCCGCTAATGTTGCCAAGGTATCCGTCAGACGAGGTCATCTTCATGGAATTCTTGAGGCAAGCTCACGGTGTCCACACAGTCTTGAGAAATAGAAAGAAACCCTCTCTTCACTTTCCATTAGGGTTGGGTATTTATACATGCAGGACTGCTGCAGATGCCAAGACAATTGGAGAAGAGTTAGATAAATTTGGTCTGAAATCCTACAGTGAGAGGCGGTCATTTGATCCTCATGGTGTCTACGCTGGCCGGTTGGAGAAGAACTACAATCACATACCCGCACTTGAAGATTTTTGGGCTAACTGTGCAGATGAGTTTGAAGTGCGAAGGCGTAGTTACAGCAGGTTGACTCTCCATCAGATGAAAGATTGCTTAAATGAAGATATAGAAGCGCTCTCTGATGATGATGAAGATGTTCTTCTACCAATGTACACTCAGAAAAGAATCAAGGATCAGCCTCTTCCACAAGTTAATTGGGCAAACAAGGAATCTCTTTCAGTTGAAGACAGAACAAGACAAGTCATTGAGTATAGTAAGGTTTTCTTAGTGCTTAAAAGGAAGAACTCTATTCCAGTAGCAGAGCCGCCAAGGATAATTCCCTCTTCTTCTACAGCACAGTCAAAAGGAAAGGGTAAAAGTCAGTCTCAAGATGGCGTCAAAGGATGTAGATCAAATAAAAATGTAAAGAGAAGGTTAGTTCTGGGGCATAGTCATACGAGGAGCGGCCCTACAGTTGATTCAGAAGTTAAAACCCGATGGTATACCGCCGAATAGGCGAGGAAGACCACCTTCAACACATGTTCTGTACCTTTGGCCGAACAAGTCGCAATTCACATTGATCTTGATATTGAAGATGATGAAGAGATCGTAGTAGCACCTCCTAGGGAAGTTAGTAAAGATACTACGGTGTCTTGGCTTGAGAACTCCTTAGGAAGGGTTAGGAGAAGGCCTTCATATCAAGTGAGTGTTGATGATCTCGATAATATTTATCAGGAACCTCCTAGGAAGAAGGCAAAGAAGCAAGTTCACTTTGATAGGAATCCTGATAACGAGATTGTCGTAGAGACTGCTGTGCCTCCAGAAGATAAGAATAGGGATGAGGTGAACATGGAAGATTTTGTCATGGTCAAGGCTAATCTTGGTAGAAATACCAGACATGCAGATTTGAGTCTCTTCAAAGTTGTATCCGAAAACCTTCATGAAAGAGTGCTTAAAGATGGAGAAGACAAGGCAGCCCTCAAGGCTGAAAATCAGCAGCTTAGGCTTTTCATTTCTAACCTTGCTCGTGGTTCTTCACAAGCAACCCAGTTGCTGCCCCAGGTCTTAGAGACACCAGCTGATCACCATCAGTTAAGACAGCTGGTCATATGTGGGAAAGACACTCAGGAATGGATTGAGAGCTTCATTGTCAGAGGAAAGGAGATCTTGGCTCGGATGTTCCAGTTGAGAGAGAATGCTCATAAACTTCGTCAAAGCATCCAAGGATTTGAACAAACATGGGCTGAAGTAAAACCTAGGCATGAGATTATCATTGCTGATTTAGACACAGCCTACGGTTCAGCAGTTTCAAAGGAGCACAAAAGACAAATTCTTGCATGGAGAGAACGTCATGTTTTCAAAGTTAAAACCTATGAGAGGATATCTGAAGAATTCATCACCTACAGGCAAAGGGTGGTTGAAGCTCTCCTTTTCATCAGTGAATTTGTCATAGAGATCCCCTCTCAGTACAGTCTTGAAGATGGTTCTTATGTCAGGCTTGAAGAGGTGCAAAATCAGTTCCAGAACGTTGTTCATAGTTGCAGCCCTGTTGGCGGAAGGATAGGTCATATTTCAGTGATGTCAGCAAAGTTCAATAAAGCGGCCAATGAGGTCGAAAGATTTCGAGATCTAATGCGAGATGTTGAAGATATTATTCTTGGCGGTGTTTTCTTTGTTGATGGTATAGATGCACCGAACCGGGACCACAATCTGGAACTTTCTAGCGGATGTGATCGAGCTTTAAAGCAACTTTCTTCTAGAAGCTTTCTTTCCGCTTTCTTTCTATTCTTGGAATAATCCTTATCCATTCTTTGGATAGAAAGAAGATAAGATGTAATAGTTGGCGTTTCCGCTTTTTCTTTTTAGGAGTTTTAGTTGTTATCTTGTTTCTAGATTTAGTAATAAAAGCGCTGGCGAGCAAGCCCTAGATTAATGAAAGCAAAAGGAGATTTTAGGGTTCCTACTCTCTGCTTGTCTATAAATAAGAGCCTTTGCTCATTAGTTTCTTTAACGGTTATTGTGTTAGCAAATTGCGAGCCTGTATTGCAGCAAGTTGTTATTCAGTTTCAGTTCAATTGTGTTGTGATAAGCAAATTGTTGAGCCTCTTTAGCCAACAAGGAGTTAGTGAGATTGCTGTTTTCTATTGTGTTAAGAATAAGTTTGCAAGCCTCCTTAGCTGCAATTTCTTATTCAAGGCATGTTAGAAGGGAGTTTTGTTTTAGAGATTTGAGTAATAAAATCATAAGCCTCTTTTGCCTTGGTCTAAAATCTCAGATTTCCGTTATCTATGTTATGCTTTCATGATCTTTATTTCAGCTTACAGTGAAGTGTGTAGGTGTTTGTTGAGAGAGAGATTGTTAAAGTATTCTTGTCAGAAAATCTGCCTTGTTAATTTCTAGCTTCTCTTGCTCTGCTATTACTTGAGAGGTTAGGAACGTCTTTAGTCTAAGTTAGTCGTAGTTGAACTTCTTATCAGAAAATCTCAGCTGCGGCGTTTGTGTTTAAAAAACCTTGTGCTCTAAGCTGATCCAAAAAGATAGGCAACTTAGTTTTAGTTTACTTTCTTTCAAACACCATCAACCAAGAGGCTTCCCCTCCTAATTTGAAGAAGCGGTTTATCGTACATAGCTATCCGTTTCAAATCCGCTTCCAGATGTCGCAATTTAAGCCAACATGACCCGTTGGAACAAAATGACCACTTGCCCCATCTCTTAGCATTTTGTTTGTCACCAAAATATTATAACAAAGAGGTTGGAAATATGCTAACCAATTTTTTGTTGAAATTTTCACACACAATCAACACTTCGCTAATTGAATTAGCATTAACATTAAAATTGAAATCCAAGTTTGAATGATCTCAACGCCAAGAATGCACACTCAATCCCAAGGAAGGAGAGGTGTTGTCATATGGCGGGGTAACTAAAAACAATAACTTGAAATGAAACAAACTCAACGTCAAGAATGTGCACTCAAGATCCCACTGGGGACAAGATGCTAACATATGACGGAGTTATTAATTGAAAACTGAAACAATTAGGCGGATAACCAACCATGAAAATACATCTATCTAATTCATCCGCTACGGCGGGCATCCACTTAAGAGTGGGGATTCACCACTTGAGAGTGGGTACAAAGAGATATCAAAATGTTCATTATCCACAGTGGCAGTAAACCATCCAGGGGTAATTAATATGAAATTAAACAAGTAATATCAGCAATAACCATGGTTGGATTAGTACTACTAAATCTCAACCTTACAATTCAAGAGTCTGCAAATACAAGTATTACAATGATAGGGAATAAAGCCAAGAAGAGAAGAATGTATTCTATTAATGTTCTTTTACTTTCCCAATGATAAATTAAAGGCCAAAACTGAAATCTCATAAATCTGATGTAAAAAACAGAGTTCTGGAATTCTAATCAGCAAACTGTAAACACCATAAAATGCTCATAACTTCATCAAATTACCTCCATTTTGAATGAAATCGAATGCAATGGACAACTGGAAGGTAGGCGACCATGCTAGGATGAAGAAACAGCAACAAAGACCCTCTGTGAATTTAGCACGAATTCCAAGGCACTTGAGAAAGGTACGGCCCTCCTTGAAGGGGCAATTTTCCTTTAAAAATCAGATTCTCTACTAAAAAATCTCAAACTTGGCATGATGAGTCGCCCAAGGTCAACAAATCAAATGATGAAATACCCAGAATCATATTTAGACTGAAAATAAAGCTATGAATCAAAATCACCTTCAGCTGTAGATGAATCAGCAATACCAAAATTGATAAATCTCCAAAATTCTTCAACATTCGAACTCAATCTGCTAGTCTGGATGAGAAGCAGTCCCAAAAACCAACTAGGTGTTATCTTTCAAACACGAAATTGGATAAATGCTAAGAGGTAAGCATTCCTCAAAGCTAAATTCATGAAGTCATTCCAACAGCATAACAATATGATAAGCATAATGGATACCAAAGCTAGAACAAAGCCTTCACTTTATAGAAGCTCACAAAAACTCTTCAATTTCCTGAGAAGGCACACCAAAAGACACAAGAGTCTTTTCAATTTCCAAAAACAATTAATTCTCAAGATGGCGTCCCTCTTGCACAAATATGAACTTCACTTTATTTTTAAAATATCTCCTTAAAAGAGGCGTCCACTTTTCCCAAGGCATTAAGACTATTAAAAATAATAAACACCTAATGAAGGCGTCCCCCTTCCAAGTCCCTCTTTTAAACACAACTTAAAGTTGTTCTCCTAAGCCAAGGGGTCAACTGCAAATTATAACATTAATGCCTTTATTCACCAAAATAAAACCTTTAGAAGCCAGACTTGAATTGCATTAAATGCTCCAACTGAAAATGAAGACCTGAAGACTCTAATAAGCTGCGCAAAATAGGGGTACACTGTAAATGGTAAAATACAATGCCATATAACCTCTGAACATGCGACCCTAATAATTTTACCTCAAACAAGAGCCTCACCAGTTTCAGATAGGTGATAAGTGTTAAAACAAATCCAGCGATGAGAAGGGACATTACAATAGCCGTCCGATTAGAATGGAATCGTTGGTAGTAGGAATTGCACCATTCTTGAAATGGCTTGTTCTATGATGGTATAGAAATGTCCTAAAATCACTGGGCTGAAGTGGTTCATCACTGCGGTTACCCAACCGAGATTGAGTCACCTACATGGTAGATTCAAGAGATGACTTAGAAGAACCACGGAGTCGGACGTAAGCCTAAGGTGGGCCATCAGAAAGTCTTTGGTTCTACAGCTCATGTCTGGATTCCAGAAGCCAAGCGTGCCGAGCTGGATTCCAATAGCTAGCAACTTATGTTTACTGGTTACAGCGACAATCACAAGGCATACAGGTTGATTGATGTGGAGACAGATTGCTCATATCTAGTCGTGATGTTGTGATTGATGAGACTATTGGTCCATTTCTTCCTACTACTAGTCCTAAGGATCAACTCGTGAAGGCTTCTGATGAGGGTGTTCGTCTTCCTCTTGGTTCCCCTGATGGGAGGGCTTCAAAGCATTTTGACTATGAAGATGAGGAGTCTACCAGTCATGATCTAGCACCACCTGATTTCCCTCAGGATTCATATCCAAATGACTTTGTTCCAGAAATCCCAGGAGATGTTGTTTCTCCTATTCCAGATGCTGGTACTTCTACTCTCCGGCCTGAGTGGTGGATCAAGACTATCAGAGATCTTCATGATGATGAACTCATTGAGGGAAGATCAGCTCGTAGAAAGAGCAAGCAGCAAAACACAGTCAATTTTGCTCTTATGGCCAACATCCACAACATCTATGAGCCTCAAACATATTCAGAGGCTAAAGGAATTCCAGAGTGGGAAAAGGCTATGGAGATAGAATACCATAGTCTTCTGAAGAATCACACTTGGGTTTTTTTTGGTCTTCCTCCTAGGAAGAAACCTATCGGCTGCAAATGGGTTTACAAGGTCACTTATCATGCAGATGGTACTCTGGATAAATACAAGGCAAGGTTGGTAGCTCGAGGATTCACATAGTGGGAGGGCATTGACTATGAGGAGACTTTTGCTCCTACTGCCAAGATGAGCACAATTTGTTTTCTTCTCGCTATTGCAACCTAGTTTGGATGGACGGTTCATTAGATGGATGTTAAGAGTGCCTTTCTCAATGGTGAGTTGTAGGAAGAAGTCTACATGGCCCTTAGCTTCACCAGTTTCATGGTTTGCGGAACGAACATCGAGGTTTGTAAGATATCAAAGGCACTCTATGGATTGAAATAGGCTCCCTGTGCATGGTACATCAAGATTGATCGATGGTGGTTGATCATGGTTTCAGCAGCCCTTCATGATAATGCGTATCCAAACGCTCGGTGATATTCTCTTTCTTGTTGTCTTTGTTGATGACTTGATCATTCTTTGGTTGTTCAACACATTGCTTACGTATAGAAACAAAATTGTGCTGGGCTTTTGACATGACAGATTTGGGGCTTCTCCATTATTGCTTGGGTATTGGGGTTTTGGTAGACAAGCGATAGTATTTTATCTCTCAGTCTAAATATGCTCGAAGTCTGGTCAACAAATTTCGGATGCAGTATTGTAAACTTGCCTCCACACCTATGGAGAAGGGGTTGAAGTTGTCAGCCAACTCTGATTCACCTCCGGTCGATGAAATGACATTCAGGCAACTAGTGGGCAGTCTCATCTACCTCACTGCCACTAGACTTGACATCAATTTTGCAGTGAGCTACATTTCTCACTTCATGATAGCTCCAAAAGTTGATCATTGGATTGCAGCGAAGTGAGTGCTGCGATATGTGAAAGCCACTTCAGAATATGGCATTTTGTATAGTAGGTGCTAGGATCCAAAGCTGATTGGTTATACAGATTCAGATTGGGTAGGATCAATGGATGACCGAAAATCTACTTCTAGATATGTATTCAATTTGGGTACAGGTGCTATAACATGGACCAGCAAGAAGCAATAGGTAGTGGCTCTTTCCTCGACTAAAGTTGAATATTGAGGAACGATTAAAGATGAAGTGGTTGGCTCATAGTCTTTCGACATGCGCTGACCAGCGGGATATCTCCCTTGTACACTGATAATCAAGGGGTGCTCAAACTGGCCAAAAATCCAATCTTCCATGAATGTACCAAGCATGTGGAGCTTCATTGTCACTACATCCGCAAGCTAGTAGAAAACGGATCAGTTCAGTTGGAGTATGTTTCGACGAAGGATCAAACTGCAGATATTCTCACCAAGTCTTTGAGCCTGGGATAAGTTTGTCAAATTCAGGGGGCAACTTGGTGTTGTTGATAGATTGACCATTAAGGGAGGGTGTTAGAATAATATATCTCTATAGTTAATGGTCAATAATTTAATGTAATTAGTTAGTTTAGTTTTCTTTATATCTTGTCTTCTGTAGTGAGTAGGTGAGGTTGTTAGACATCTTAAATGTCTACAGTAACTTGTTTTCTCTATATATTGTAATCTTTTCTTTTGGTTAATGCAAGTAATAGAATTACTAGTTCTTTTGAACAAACTTTCTCTTGGAATTAACTCCCTATGAAGACTGATACTCCTCATTGGGGGTAATCCATTCGACATATTGTTTGAGATTATGTCAGCAATTTGAAATTTTTGTCTGCAACTCCTTTCCTTCATCTGCGTTACCACATACTCTAGGAATCAAAGCAAAAGTTAATTATTCAGGGTTCAGGCCATCTAAGAACTTTCTACCATCCACCAAACAAATTTTGGCATTCCACATACTTGACTATTCTTTTCTTTCAATAGAGTTGGAATATGTTTTCACCATCTTTCATCACAATGCAAGTCTTTTTTCAACCATCATGTTTAGCTTTCCCATCATACTACCATAGTCTTCCTAGCAACAATGGCATACATCCATCGACATAACATCATATAATACTTCATTTGATATGCCCCTGTTTTGAACTTGACATTGCTCACGCACCAACAGCTTTATGCTCTTTTTGTAACCTTGAAATTCTAGACTTTGCTGTTCTATCATTTTCAGCTTCAACTTATCAGCCATTTCATTTGTCATTAGATTATCTAAACATCAATGATAATTTTACAATACCTACCACTATCAACGACAATTTTACAATACCACTAGCTGGTTCTCTTTCGTTTTCAATGCAAATTGGTATGCTTCTTTAACTGTTAGCAATCTTACCATGTTCAATTGTTCTTGAATAAATCTTCTCAATTCATTTATGTATCTTGCCACCATTTCTTGATCAACTTCACCATGTCCAACCCTAATCATCATTCTATATAATTCCAATATAATCTCACATTCTGCTATTTCTGCCTCAAATCTTGTAATTTTTTCAATAGTTCTAACTAATAATTTGTAGCTATCCCGTATCGATTGACTTTTCGACCATTTCTCTATCTTTTTCTTATCTTTCTTATTTCTTTCCAATTGTACCTCTCTCCACCATATTGCAGCATGACCTTTCAATTTTGTCTTAGCAAATCTAACCCTTCCAGGATATGAAATTTCCTCATACTCAAATTATTCTTTTAGATCATTTATCTAATCAGTCAATCCTTTTGGATTCAAATTGCCAAAATAACTAACATTAACAATTTTAAGTCTTACCAAATTTTGAAATAGCTCTCAACACCTTTACTTGATTTCTATCTTCTTGCTCTTTCACAGTTGGTTCAATAGCTGGTTCATTCTTTGTACTATTCTTTTTCTTTCATTTTCTTTCTCATCACTCTCATCATATCTAGGGTTATGACCTCTTTCTTTTATCCTCTTTAACAACATCCAATCAGATTTAAACATTCCTCATCATTTCAAACATTTCTTCTATCCATCTAGCAATATTTATTGACACCTTGGCCTCTACCCACTCTTTCTTAAGGCATCTTGACTTTCAGATCTGATGCAAATCGCCTCAGGTTAGCTGTAAGGGCTTACAATAGAATGAGGTGTTAGCCTTCATGGGGACAATCAGTATGCGATCTCAATTACATTCTTTTGAGCTGATATACAATATGACACTCTTCAATTTACTATTAGACTCTCTTCTTACTTAATTGCTCCCTTCCAATGTAGAGTGAATGGTGCTTTTATAGGTGGTGCAAGAAAATAGAATGTTTTGCACTGACCAACAAGGTGGAACAATTCTCAATGCACAATGAAACATGGAGAAGGACCCACCTGGGATGAATGCGATAAGATGTAAGCATTATGACTCAACATGGTCTTAGTCACGAATTTCCCTAGAACCAATACACTTGGATTTGTCTTCAAATGTTGGTGTAAAGTTGGAGTCTTCCTTAAATAATTTGAGGAATCACATTGCATTAAGCAAAGGGAAAAGTAAAACCCTTAGTAATGATGTGGCATGATGGAATGTGACCTCTTGAAGTGCTAATATCAATTTGGAAGCTTTGAGATCAAAATGTGGTGCCACAGTAAAATTACTGTCTGGAACTCTCATTTGCTGAAATGGTGATTGGAACAAGAATATGTTTTAGCAGCATGAATTGTGTCTTGTGGTAAGAGTATGATGGCTGAAACTTTATTTCAAAATCTACAAAACAAAACAAATATAAAAGAAAATATTTTTGGTGATGCAAGATTTCTTACACCTTCGATGCTCTTGTATCATTTTTCAAAGCTACTATTTTATCCTTCAATATGTAAGGAGGGCTTCCATCAGGTCATAGGTAGTCTAGGGTGAATCCTGCATGAATTTCTCAATCTATCAAGCTGTATGAAACCCATTTGTTTTATATTCCTAACAACATAATATTTGGTAACATTTATATTTGTGTATTCATGTTCTACAGAAGTTACATAAGAGAACCACTTACCATCATAATTCTTGTATATCTTTGATTGTTCACTCCAGGAGGTTTTCTTTCTAAATGTCTTGTTCATCCTTTCCTCTCGTGGTTTTTGCAACTGCCTTCATTTTATTGTTTATTCAGTTAGTAAAATTTTATGGTAAATGATAAAGAGGAAAAACCTTGAGTCAACACACTTTCTTACTTGCTTTTTGAAGCTTGATGACGTCTTACTGGAGAGAACCTTGGATTTGCTGCGGTATAATAGTGGGTACATGGCAATGCTGTTCCATGCTTCATGGTGTCCATTTTCGAAGACGTGTCGATCCTTGTTTGATATTCTATCGTCATTATTTCCCAACATACATCACGTGGCCATTGAGGAGTCAGATGTTATGCCTAGGTAAGGAATGATTCATTTTTTGGCTCTGGAATAATTTCAAATTTTTTCTGATTTTCCAGAGGATTTGGGGCTGCGCTTTCAGTCAAAAGTAATCTGCATTGCAATAATTTTGTATATTTTCCATTGGGTATTTTGTCATTGTTTTTTGTTTATAAATTATTTTTAATTTCTCTGAACTATTTTGCATTCTCAGTGTGCTTTCAAGGAATGGAGTTCACAGTTTCCCATCCCTGTTTCTCCAGAACCAGACATCAAGGGTGCACTATCATGGATCGAGAGATCTTAAGTCCCTTGTGCTTTTCTATAAAGAGATTACAGGTATATCAAATTTCTGACATCATGCCAAAATCACAATTTTATGAAGTTTGTCTACCAAATTGTAGTTTTTCCATCTGCAGGTATTGAGCCCATCAATTCGGACTATCTGGCAAAGGATTATAGAAGTAGCTTCAGTAGCCATTTTGGTGATGATTATGTTCAAAGCAAAGAATACGCTCTTCAGCAAGAGCCTTATTTGATATTTGCAATGCTTTTTCTCACCATCAGAGTTCTTGTTTATCTCTTCCCAAAAGTCTTAATACGGATCAAACATTACCAGTTTGAGGACTTTTGGCATCTAAACTTGGCTCGCTTGGGTGAAAATGCATCACCTTTCTTAAAGCATGCCCTGCACATGATCGATCTAAATAGAATTTGGAGTCGTTTAAAGCTCTCTAAGACGAGAAACTTCCAAGAAGGTGCTAAAAATGCAAGAGTATGGGCATCATCATTGGCCTCTGTTTCTCTTGGTAAAGGGTCGGTCAATAGACCTGGTTCTAGCAGTGAATCTCGATAAGATACATGATCAGATGTTAGATATTTTATAATGAAACATAAAGACAGACAAAAAAGGTGGATTTATTTCAGTACCTAAAAAATGCTCTTTGAATGAAGTATCTATAGAACTGGACATGAGAATCTTTAGTTTCTTTCAGATAATCACAGATTCAAGTGTCTCTGTAAATTAGAGACCCGCTTCAAGTAAGAACTTGGAAGTCCATCATTAATGTTCATATGAGATTCTGATGCCAAGAATTATTGCTGTTTCTAACTGCAATCATTAGATTGATCTGCAAGAACTTTTAATGATTGCTTCCTGTGCATTGCATCTGGAATCTCTTTCTCAGAGTATTCAGGTATGCACGTGTTTTTGCCATAGTTAAAATCCTGTGCTCTTGTTTCCAGTTGTTAAATTCAGTTTGTCTGAACAATTTAAACATGTCAGTACGTCCATTACAACTATTGTATTAATCTCATTTTCTCAACAATATAGGCACACGGCAATTCTGCATGGAGATTGTCATGTCAGATGAGTTCAATGGAGATTGTATATTTATTCACTTCTCTAACCATTTAATTTTCTGTTTGTGATTGGTTGTGATCTGGTTGAAGTTGAATGTGCTTTGGAGGCAGTATATTGAGTCAATCAAGAACAAGCCCACTATCATTTATATTTTGCAGTCTCTTTTCTAATGATGGGGTTACTTGATTTGTAGTTCGGTAGATCTTGGTGATATTTGGTTTGTCTCATGGTGTGGGTTGCTTTTGATCATTATAAAACTGTCAAGCGAGACAACTTTGTTATGCTGGACATTTAAACAAAATTATACTAACAGCGTTTGGATTTTTCATGGATCAATTTATCTTTAGTAACATGTTATAATGTCTAGTCTATCCAATGGATTGGCAAATTGCCTAAAGTTGAGAGGTTTTTATCTTTTAGCCGTATCTTCCTTCACAATATTAGATATGAGGAGCTCAAAATTTTGTTCTAATTATTGGTCCCAAAACTAAAAATATA
>VDFB02044782.1:0-15510 GCA_007258455.2 Sequoia sempervirens | reverse complement strand
CCTGAGTTAATTGTGTAATATTTTTAGTAAGCATATGTTTTGCTATTCTCTCATATATTATCAGACTTTTTCTTCATTGTTCTTGCATTGTAGTGGCTCTTTAGTTTTTGTAGGTAGTTGGTTTGAATTCGTTATTTTAGGGGAGATTTTTTTTTTGCTTTAAAGTTTAAACAATTAAAGTCTTGGTAGATCATATCTGTTTTTTAATAGATTTTAAGATATAATCATGTTCAAATATCTTCTAATGAAGAAATTTTCAAATTTTGAATAAAAACATAACTAATTCTTCCATTTGCTTTTGTAGAACAATTCTGCTATAAAATGTAATCACATGCTTCAAGTATGTCTCAAGGAAAGAAAGGACAAACAGAGGAGAACAGAGAACAAAAATAAATTTCGAACACATATTTGTTTCACAGAAATTGTGTTTGATGACACAATAACAATGTTTTTAGTCTTTAGCATTTTCTAGGCACGGAAATGGTGTTTTCCATGCAGGTCTGATTTCTGAAAATTCTTTTGTTCCCTTTTTCTTCTCTTATTTTTGTGCATAATTCTTAAGGTATTATAATATTATTTAGTTTTTATGTTTTTGGATGCGGCCATGGCGTCCTGCCTTGGTCTGTTTTGTTCCTACTTTTCAGCTATCTTGGCCAAATCTCTCCAGCCATCAAGAAAATAATTGCGACAGTTTTTACTGCAGCATATTCATAAGATGCTTATTCAGCTGATTTCTGAACTGTGTAGTAGGTGCTACAGATGGGTTTTACATTTTAAGGTAGAAATCATGATTGAAGAGGTTAAATACAGAATTTATATTCAAGTGAGGGCATTAATTTGTTGTTTTATGGGTCTTTATTTCAAACTCCAAAATATTGAAGGATTAGGAGCTCCTCATGTTAGATGCAGTTGTTCTATTGTAGATTGGTTTATCCACAGTGGGTTCCCCTTATAGATCTGATGACGAAGCTATTTTCTAAGTAGCCACTTGATGCATGAAACGTGGAAGTCTTTTCATGAAACAATGGAAGCATGCTTTCAATCCTATTGAGGATCTTCCTACAATGGTTCTGGTTTGGGTCTGCCTTTTTACTATCAAAGGCAAATTTTGTTGGACCAGTGTTGGGCTTATATTTTAACAGTCTCTTGTAAATTGCATGCTTTTTGTTTATGTCACTCTGTGTAAACCTTGAAGCTATCTCGTCCGACAAGACTGAGCATATATTGGCTGGCTTTTTATGGGGAGAACTTGTTGGTTATGTGAACATTCCTTTTGAATGTAATCTATTCCCACCAGTACAACCATCTTCTAGAGGCTTGCCCAGGTTTGCAGCCCATTGTAGCTGTCCGAATCATTTCCATTCCTCTGGCAAAACTTTTGGTTTCTCCACCTAAGACTTTTCTTTTTTCTTCATCTCCTTTAACAGTCTGGTACAATCCTTTTGGGCTTTTTCACCAAGAGTATCCCTTCCCAAGTGAAAAGTATTTGTCCTTATCCTCAGGTGTCACCTTTCCTACTTTGTGATCATTTAATTTAGGAATGCATTTATCAATTGTAATTCAGTGAAATTCTAGTCCTATTACTTTCTTATGTCTTTCCTTAATTGACTAGGCAGGAGACAAAGGAGTAGTACTGCATTGCCTCATCTAGCTGCATGACAATTAGATTGCTCTCTTGCAACCCCATTTTTAAGATATTTCACTTGCTGCTACCACAGGAATCTCTTTTTCTCTGTCTTTGTCTGTCCACTAAGATATACCAGTTTTCTGATGTATAGAGCAATGGTCCATGTCCAAAAGCTGGTTTAACAGATGCCCTCCTTATTCATCTTTGTCCAAGTCGAGTAAAATTGATAAAAAGAGAAATGTCCTCATGAGGATTTAAAGCCTTTCTTAGTTTTACTCGATGCTGGTAAATTTCACATGTGAAGGTGGACCTTTGAGGGGATGGTTGTTGACTATAACACGAAACAAACTCTTGACCATTACCAAGCACATTAAGAACAATGGAACTCTTATGCTGGAACACATACAGGAGGAGGAATCTGAGAGTAAACAAGATAAATGTGATCTTGTGCTTATTCTAGAAGACAGGTTCTCTGTTGATAACTTTCTCATGATTTGGGACACAGATATTGTCAGCAAATGCTTTTATTAGTTCTTCCATTTGTAGGTAGGGTGGTACAACAGTCTTATGGAAGCCAATCAAAATCCTTTTGAAGAACTGTTCTCTGTAATCTTTGGGTACTGTTGTTTATTTTCTTTCTCAAAAGTTTGAATGAATCTATGTTGTTTGCGTTTATATTCATCCCACTTTTCCTCCTAAAGATAGCTACATGGGATCTCATTACTAGGCAAGCATTAGAAACTTAGGAGTTTTGGCGGAGGTAATTATCATTGGAGGTGACTTCTGTGCAGTTGGATTTCCCCAAAGACGTTCTAAGTTCAATTCTTAGATTGCAATTCAGTTTAGTGATTATATAATATATATGACATAATTCTATGATGTCTGTCAATGTATTCTAGGGTTAGTATATTTGATGCCATAGCTTTGAGGATTGAACTATAAAGCAGAAAAATAGGATCACTGTTCAACTATGGATCCTCAGTCAGAATTTTGCTGGCAGTTCTTTGCACATCCTAAGGATCTTACTATCTCAGATCATTCAACACGTTAGGATATCCTCAGAGCAACAGTGGGGAGGAGGGCAGGGTAGAGACACTCCCTTTTCTCATCACAGACATAGTAGGTCAGCTGTTCTTTAGCCTAGAAAGTCAATCACCTCATCTAACTGTGTGTTTCTATGGTGATTGTTGACCTTGTCTGCTTGAAGGATTTCCAAGTCATGGATTATGCTCCTTCCTAGGGATAGGTGGTTGTTGGATGCAACAAGGGGTAGGAAGATTGTAAGATGGTACTTTTTTTTGCTGTTGGTGCCTGGGGTTGGAGGTGATGTGGTTGTATGGCTATTGACTTGGTGAAGGTGCCATAAAAGGGGTGTCAAGTGTTACGGACAAACGGTAGCAATAGTTGAACTAAACTGGTTTTTGCAAGATTAAATGCTGGAGAACTGGTTCAGCTGGAAGTGACGTGCATGATAAGGACACAATAATATTTTTAAAACATTTAAATGTAAAAATATAATTCTAATTAAATACTTCCTCAAATTTATGGCAAGTTGGCAATTCATACAGGTGTGTATTGTTTTGCCACAATGGGGTAACAACATTTCAAGAAGAAATCATTTTTGTGCATTTGGTATTTGGCAGTTGCAGTGATGAGGTTGTGTGGCTATTGGCTTGGTCCTATGAAATTCTGTTTTTGTATTTATGTTTGTGAGGGGCTCATTCATAAAGATTTAAGTATCAATTGTAAATAAAACTATTTTTTTGCCGGGTTAATATGTTTTTGTTGAAATTATAAATGAGGGAAGAAGCCCTCAACCATTTACAGAGAAAACAAAATATGAAACATGAAAAAGCAGGGGATTAAACAAACTTCCTGATACCACTTACCGGATACAAAAATACGTTTCAACAGAGAGTCTAAACAGGAGCCATACTGACTGAAAAGAAAAACAAGAAAGGGGCATACATATAACACCAAGCCAATACAACAAAACAAAGGCAAAAAGGGGGATAACCCATGTCCAGGAAAACCAGATAGGAAAAAAAAACACAGCACAGCTGATAAACCTGAGTAATCCTCCTCTCAGAACTGTCTTTAGAAATTCTTTAGAGTCGCACCATTAGGAAGATTGTCCACCAATAATCCTAAAAGATCAACCACACCATAGTCCATGGGGTTATTAGTCGAGTGTTACAAGACTCGCCTAGACTTGCCCAGATTCGGCAATTGCCGAGGTGAGCTAGGCTCGATGAGTTTGGGAGACTCAGACCTCGAGTACTCTCCAGACTCGTTGGGTTTGGGCGAGTCTTGAGCCTGGGACTCGACCATTTTAATTAATTTTTTTTTTTAAATTCCAATCTTTCAATGCTTGTTTGGTTTATGATATGCCCATCTAGGATTTACAAAAAAATATGAAAATGGTGTGCCCCTTGACCCTGTTGGGGGCACTGCCCCCAGACCCCCGCAAGGGGCGCTGCCCCTCGACCCGTTGGGATGTTGCCCCCAAAGTTCAAACCCCCATCAAACTATAAGTCTAAGCAAGTAATAGGCCAATGATGAAACATGGCCATAAAACCTACAAAATACATATCCCTTGTTGCAAATCTCTAAATCTTTACAGTCAAAGCCACAATCAACAACTTGTTTAGTATAACGGACACCCATAGGCAAAGTTGGCATGCTACAGTCATTGTATTGCTGAATACAGGTAAGTTAAATCATAGTTGGCAAGAAATGCTATATTCATAATGCAAAAATGTATCAATCATGCCCTACACAAACAACTCATAAAACAATCCCATCTATTAATATCCTAGCTAAGGTCAAACTAGAACATAACCATTTATCTTTTTACTTAACTGTTCTTCTTTGTTAATGAGCTTGACAACAAAACATGCAGTCTTGAAGGCTTCAAGAAAACTTTAATAATAAATTCCTCACTTGAATATAGACATCGGTCACTAAAACACAAGCAAATATCATGGCTACATCATCATACAAGACCTATCTTAGACGCTAGCACATGACTTGACCTGATGTTGGGATGAGTAATGCAAGCTCCTTTGAGCCATACACTGGAGTTGGCGATTCAGCATCTTGGAGTTGGTGCTTCAAGGAGGGTTGGTGCTCACAGTGAGTTGGTCCTCACTTATGTAACTTGGGTTGGTGCCCATTATTGTCAATGAAAGCATAGTTGTGCTGTGGTTTTTTACCCGAAAGAGTTTTCCACGTGAAATTTGGTGTTCTTCATATTTGATGGTTGCTCTTACTGTTTTATTTCTGATTCTCATGGTTTATGTTTAAAAGATTTAAAATACTGATTCACCCCCCCTCCCTCTTAGTATTTTTTGTGTGCTCGTCAAGTATATCATGCTAGCAATTGAAATTGTGTGTAAGATTCAAGAGCCATTGTTGCGACATTTTCCTTATATCCTATAGGCTACAAAATATATTCCACAAATGCATGCTACTTTAAAACCATTGTTATTAGACTAGAACTGCAAATTGCGATATCTTCCTTGAACATAGTTCAAACATTGTGAACTATTTTTGTTTGTCCGTTTTTGTATGTATGATTGTAAATTAATAACCATAAGTTTTTAAGGGGCTATTCATCTAGTCATACAAAAAGGCCCTTTCATATTTTTCTTCCTAAGGGGTTCCTTTAGAGAGATATAAGAATCAATAACTTTGTATTAGTTATAAATGGATTTGTCTTTTTTTTGGCTTGGCAAATACTAGTAATAAGTATATTATATTAACCACAGTTTTAAAACTTGTGAGACAACTGTTGATTCATGGGCTGAAACCCCTTGATGAGTCACTTGTGAGTAAACTCACTGGCAAGTTTTGGACAATTTCTTAGCAAGTTAATCACCCAAAAATTCATGAGTTAATAGGAAAAACCTGCCCCTAGGTGCATAATGACATTCATTTTTCACTTTTTTCTTTCAACTCACTCCTTCAACACATTGACAAAATTGTCAAAAACTCATGAGTTTGAAGGTCCACGTGGTCTTGAAAGCCTTAATTTGGACTTGGCAGTGGGGGTTTCATCCCTTCCATCCCATCCAATATCATGATAGGGAAAATGCTTGGTGTGCCACCCTAAAACCTCATGATCCCTTTGGGGGTTTTGCCCCAAGACCCCTCTGCAAGGGGTGTTGACCTTTGACCCCATTGGGGGATCTACACCTAGACCTCGTTGGTGGCACCACCCCTAGGCCTTTGTGGTGGTTTTAAAAAGAAAAAAAAATGAAATTAGTTTTGGGCCCATGTTTTCCACAAATGGAACCTATAAGAGTAATAATATGGATTTGTAATTTATAATCATATGACATTCTAATATGCTATAAATGAAGGAAAACTACTGATTGTTTTTATAATATTCAAATTTATGCATGTTTTAAAAGATTATTTTACAAATTTAGTGTATTTTAATGGTTAGAAATTTTGTCAAGTTTCTGTTGAGTTGTTGAGTCTGAGTCAAATTCGATTTTGCCGAGTCACAAGTTTTTGAACTATGATGTAAGCAATTAAATATTTGTACTTAAGATCCAAATGCTTTTGTTGTGACATTTTCTTTTTGTCCATAGGCTACCAAATATCTTACCTAAATTCATCCTTCCACCTATTCATTGTCCTAAAGCTAGTATTACAGTATTACTAGACTAGAACTTCAAATTGCAATGTCTTCTTTGTACAAAATTCAAACATTGTGAAATATTTTTGTTTCCACCTTATTTTGTGATTACATTTGATCATAAATTGATCACCATAATGATTCAACATTATCACTAATGAGATAAAGATATCATTTCACACTAGTGCGAGTGTAGACATTAATATATTATTTTTAATACATGTTATGTGTTGACTTAGTTATGTTTTTATCATTGTCAGCTTAGTTAGTGTAAGTAAATAGTTGTTGTAAACACTTAGACCAATGGTTATGACTTAACCAATAATTCTTGGTCCTGTAGAACACTTCTTACCCTATTTGGATAAAGGCTCCAATTTTATGATAGGTCCTCATTTTAATGCTACGTATTGTATTGAATACTACCTACGCAATGAAATTATATTTTTTATGTTCTTATGCAATTGTATGCTTTTCCTGCCTATAACTTGTGGTTTAGCAATGTAGACTTTATAGTTAACATCTAGTGTCATTGCCTTTGCAAAGTTAGGTTAAGCTTGAACTAGAATAAAAGTTTGTTGATAATAATTATTGACAAGGACACAACAAGATGGACGCATAGCAGTAAATGAGCCAACTAATTCAAAAACCAATTGAGACATGAAGATAGAAAGATTTACTCATTCAAGATTTTACATGTCCATGGGAACTCTCAATACAAGAACACAATAGAGAAGAGTTAGCAAGAAACAAGTATCAGTGGATTCCATCTAGGGCCTTTTGGCCATAACTAAAGAGGTTGATCGATTGTTGGACAACAAAATTTTTAAGGCACTACATAATTTTTTTTGTCGAATGTGATTGTGAAGCACATAAACAACAAATCAGACAACATCATGAAAAGGTTTGTTGGGACAAAGAAGAACAAAGTGAAGACCAGCATTGAAATTCAAGAAATTAGTTTTGTTGAGCTTGAATAAAGGTAGGAAAAGAAGACAACTTGGTTAGGGGGTGGACTAGAAAATCAAATGATTGACTAGGCTAGTGGAACAACAAGAACAAAGAAGGCTATGAAAGGAAATCAATTCTAAAAATCCATAAAACAATTTCAAAGCCAAAGCAACATGAGTTGAAGTGAAAGCCTAGGGTGAAGTTGAAGACAAAACTGAAGAGATAAGCAAGTTCAATCGACTTCAAAGAGTAGTTTTCCTTTTGAGAAGGGAAGTGTGGGTTCTTCTTGTGTTGGCGTTTCAATTCGCACCTCTAGTGTGCGTATTGGAAACAAACAGGTATGCATAGTTAGATTGCTCTTCAAATTAGGAGGGGAAGCTCCCTCTTTTGCTGATTATTCATAAAAAGAAAAAGTAAACTAAATTCCTATCTTTATATCCCAGCTGAGAGCACAAGGTTATAAAACTCTTTGCATTGCAGCTGAGGTTTTATCTGGTTTCGTAATTTCAACTACAACTAGGCCTAAACTTATAACGCTTCTATCTCCTTGAGTAAATTCAGAGCAAGATGATTTAGAAGTAAACGGGGAATGATTTTGGTAAACACAACTTAGACAAACTTGTCTCGAAAACACATTCGAAGGCTCATTGCTCTTTCAGATGTATGCTGAAATAAAGTTTATGAAAGTAAAAATCAAACGATAAACTTGATCTCAGAGTTCTCTCAAAGACTCATTGTACTTTTGAGGTGTAGGCTGAAATAAAGATTATAAACACATAACATTAAACAATAAACTTGCTTTCAAAATTCCCTCAAAGGCTCATTGCTCTTTTGAGCTGTAGACTGAAATAAAGATTATGAAAAACAATATCATGAAAATTTCTGCAGAATTTGGATCAAAGCAAGGGTGGGCATATGATTTATTTCTTCAAAACTTTCCAACAACAAATTACACGTTTTGGGACAGCAATGAAGAGCACAAAAGATTTACCGAGGTGGGGGGTGAATCAGTAAATCAAATAGAAACTTTTATTTTTAACTTTTCAAACTTATTACAATCAATTTTTGATATGAACCAATTTCCTCAAATTGATACAACTTTATTGAAATAATAATTTTTTAAGTAGGCACCAACCTACAGATTTACACCAAGATGATTTAGTAGAATATAGCCTACAAGGAACACCTAGACCTCTACAAATTTAGTAGACACCTGCCTACAAGGAGCACCAACCTCTAATGCAAGGCACCAAACCTTGACTTGATGGAAGTGAGACTGCCTTCAATCTGATCTGCACAAGCCCAACTCTCCAATCTGCTCTATGTGTTAAATAATATCACCTTCAGCCCACACAAGGAGATGGGAATCTGACTGAACTGCTAATCTTCAAAAACAACCACACTTTGAACTTGATTTGAGAGTTGAATATATAACTTGTTCAAAAGATGCAACACTTGATGAAACAATCACAACTTGTCTCTTCAAATCTCATTCGCACCTCTTCAAATAAACTATTTGTTAATCTTAATTGATCTTATATAATCTGATCTTCTTCAGACTTTCTTTACAAAACATCATTCAAAAAGATTGACTTTAATTGTTATTAGTCGCACCACTTGAAGCTATCAACCTGTAGACACGTCCTTTCAGGCTTGAGTAGAGGAGTGCATCCCTTCAGAATTCTTTCAGACCCGACTTTCCATAGAGTAGATTAATTTTTAATCATCATAAAGGACGTTTTAAGAGAGTAATACACCCACCTCTTTTAAGAGAAGACGTCATATCTTTTCAGAATGCAAGCGGCTCTCTAGACGTGTCTCTATGATCAGTTGCATTATTTAAGATACGTCTTTTAGTGAAGAACAATTCGCTTTTCTAAACACGTCTTTTAGTAAAGCGCTTAATTAAAAATTTATATTCTGAAAGATACGTCCTTCCAGATCAGCAAGTCTTTATTTCTTTTGGAGATCGCATCTGCTTATGTAAAAACGCGTCTTTTAACTCTCCACATCATTTGTTTTGTCATAACAAATCATAAATTGGATTTGTTAGAACCCATTCTTCTAACAGCGCGTATTAAGAATTTCGATCTGTAGATGGCATGAAATGACATTCAATTTCGATCTGACTTTTAGTTCATCCTTTGCATCACTCTGTCTTGTAGCAGAAGAATTTCGATCTGTAGATGACATGATGTGATATTCAATTTCGATCTGACTTTTAGTTCATCCTTTGTTACCTTTATTCGAGTTTCAAATGTCTAAGAAAATTAATGCATCACTCTGTCTTGTAGCAATCTTTTACAGTCTGTAGCATTTGTTCCTTTCTAGAAGAGAATTGAGTAGTTCTTTAAAATGAGTTCTTGATTAATGACAAACTCCATTAATCTCAACGATCATTGATAACAGCAAACTTCATGATTGTAATTAGCTTTCACCACTACACTTGTGCTTCATGATATTCTTTTCTTCAATAATATACTTCGAATTGATATGAACTTATCAATTTGAATGAACTTGCATGATCCATGTTCTTAATATCTCACTTGTGGTGTTTGATATCAATAACAATTTGACATCAATGACAACCTTTCCAACAATCTCCCCCTTTGTCAATGATGGCAACCTATCCTTCCTTATCATTTCTAATATTCCTCCATTCTACTTCTCTCCCCCTTTGATATCAATCGCAAAAGGGACTTCATCTATTTTGCATTTTTGTTGTTCCATGGAGCTATAAGATATTGTGTATAACTCCCCCTGAATATATGCCTCCACCAATTAAGTTGATGGATGTGGGACAACTCCCAATTTGTCCCTTAAATACTCAAATGTATCCCTTGGAAGTGGTTTGGTGAATATATCAGCAGTTTGCTCTTTTGTAGTTATGTATTCTAAACACACTTGTCCTTCTCCTACTTGTTCTCTCAAAAAGTGATACTTAATAGGGATGTGCTTGGTTCTTGAGTGTATCACTGGATTCTTGGAGATATTGATTGCACTAGTATTATCACAATAGATAGTGCAGGGATGATCATACTCCACCTTGATGTCTTTTAAAGTTTGCTTCATCCATAAAAGTTGAGTGCAACATGCTGCTGCTGCAATACATTCAGCTTCTGCTGTAGATAGAGAGACTGATTCTTGTTTTTTGCTCATCCAAGACACTAAATTTCCTCCAAGATAAAAGGCTCCTCCACTTGTACTTTTTCTATCATCCACATTGCCAGCCCAATCAACATCTGTGAATGCTTCAAGAGTGAAATCATTTCTACTAGGGTACCATAGACCATATTCCATTGTGCCTTTCAAATACTTGAATATATGCTTTACTGCATGCATATGTGTTTCTTTTGGTGCTGCTTGAAATCTGGCCACAACTCCAACAGCTTGCATTATATCTGGTCTTGTAGAAGTTAGATACAACAAACTCCCAATCATTGATCTATATAGTGTTTGATTCACTTCTTGGGATTCATCATCTTTGCTTAGCTTGCAACCTGTAACCATGGGAGTGCTCATGATTGCAATCTTCCATTCTAAACCTTTTTAACATTTCCTTCACATATTTGGTTTGGGAGATGAAAATACCTTTGCTTGATTGTGAAATTTGCAGCCCAAGGAAGAAGGATAATTCTCCCAACATTGACATCTCAAACTCTTTTTGCATACATGATGAAAATTCTTTGCACATTTTGTCCTTGTCTCCACCAAAAATGATGTCATCTACATACACCACCACAATCAATAAATGTCCATCCTCTTCTTTGATGTATAGATTGCTATCTACATCTCCTCTTTTGAAACCTTGCTCTTTGAGATACTTGTCAAGTCTAGAATACCAAGCTCTAGGAGCTTGTTTAAGCCCATAGAGAGCTTTCTTTAACTTGCACACATAATCCTTGTCTTCTGATAATAGGAAGCCTTCGGGTTGTTCAATATAAACTTCCTCCTCTAGATCTCCATTAAGAAAAGCAGATTTGACGTCCATTTGATACACCTTAAACTTCTTGTGACTTGCATAGGATAAAAACATTCTAATTGCTTCAATCCTTGCAACTGGTGCGAATGTTTCCTCAAAATCTACTCCTTCAACTTGTGCATAGCCCTTGCACACTAACCTTGCTTTGTTCCTTGTGACTTGACCATCTTCATTTAATTTGTTTCTAAAAACCCATTTTGTGCCAATTACATTCTTATCTTTTGGTCTTGGAACAAGTTCCCAAGTTTCATTTTTCTCTATTTGATCCAATTCTTCATTCATTGCACCAATCCAACATTTGTCTTTGCTTGCTTCTTCAAAAGTTTTGGGCTCAACTTGAGATAGGAATGCTGCATGACAATCTTCATTGTAATTCACCATTTTCCTTGTAGATCTACATCTATCTTGAAGAATCAAATCTTCAGGATGGTTCTTTTGAACAAACTTGGAAGGTGTCTTTGGTGTCTTCATGGGTGTCTTTTGTGAAGATTCTTCTTCCTTTGCCTCTTCCTCCTTTTCTTCCTCTTGGGAGTCCTCATCCTCTTTGTCTTCATCATTCATAGTTTGAACATGGTGATCACTTTGTCCAACTTCTTTGAATTGCTTTCCTTCATCAATTCTTACATTAGCACTTTCAACAATTTTGTGAGTTCTTTTGTTGTAGCATTTATATGCCTTACTTTTTGATGAGTAGCCAAGAAAGATTCCCTCATCTGCTCTTGTGTCAAATTTGCTCAAATCTTCATCTCTTCTAATGTAGCAAGTGCTTCCAAAAATTTTGAAGTACTTGACAGTTGCTGGTCTACCTTTCCAAAGTTCATATGGTGTCTTCTCATTGTTCACTCTTATTTGTGCACGATTCAAGATGTAAACTGCTGTATGAATTGCTTCCTTCCAAAAAGAATCTGCTATCTTGGTTTCATTTAGCATTGCCTTTGCCATTTCTTGAACCGTCCTATTTTTCCTTTCTACAACCCCATTTTGTTGAGGGGTTCTTGTTGCAGAAAATTGCCTTTTAATTCCATGTTCTATGCAGAAATTTTCAAATTCCTTTGATGTGAATTCTCCTCCTCGATCTGATCTAAGACATTTTATCTTGCTGTTTGCTTCATTTTCAACCAGCTCTTTGAAAGCTTTGAATTTATCAAAAGCTTCAGATTTTTCTTTCAAAAATGCAACCCAAGTCATTCTTGAGAAGTCATCAATTAGCAACATAAAATATCTTTCTCCATTCATGCTCTTGGATTTGGTTGGCCCACAAAGATCTGTATGTATGAGTTCTAATGGCTTTGATGAAGAATGCTCCTTAGACTTAAAGCTTGACCTTGTTTGCTTTCCAAGTTGACACTCTCTACAAATGATATTAGAAGGTTTTGTTATCCTTGGCATATCTCTCACAGCATTTGATTTGCTAACTTTGACAATATTATCAAAGTTTAGATGGCCTAGCCTTTTGTGCCATAACCAACTTTCATCCTCTTGTACTAGGTTGCAACTTTCACAACTTATCTCCTTTAAGACATACAAATTATGTTTCCTTTCAGCTTGAGCAACCAGCTTTCCATCTTTCTTGATATCACATGTATTAGAAAGGAATGTGATACTATGTCCTTGATCACAAAGTTGACTAACACTTAGAAGATTTTCTTTTAGGCCCTTAACATACAAAACATTTTCTGTTTTTGTTCTCCCATTATCTAGACTAAGTGTTCCTTTTCCTTTTATTTGTTTTCTTGTATTATCACCAAATCTTACTATTCCTTCATCAGTAGGTTCAAGAGAGATGAATTTGCTCTTGTCACCTGTCATGTGCTTTGAGCACCCACTATCAATGTACCATCTATCCTTCTTACTTTCAGCATGTAAGGCTGTTTGGATGAACATTGATTTCTCCTTTTTCCTCCACACTTTGATAGGTATTTCTTTCCTTTCAATGGACTTATCTACTTTCTTGTTTTGTTTTGGAGAGTCATTAAAAATTGTCCTACAAGCTTGTGCTTTGTGCCCAAGGTTATTACAATTGTAGCATAGACTATTATAGTCCATTAATGGTGTGAAAGGATTATAATCTCTCCTAAGGTAGCTAGAAATATTTTTCACTTTATTTTTACAATTTAAGGCCTTGTGCCCAAATTTGTTACATAGAAAACAATAGCCATTAAATGCATAGAAGTGCCTAGTATTCAGTCTTCTTTTAGGATCAGCACTTATCCAATCTTCTTCACCTTGCTTTGAGAAAGTCTTGAAATCTTCTTTGGAGTTAGTGACCTTCTTGGATTGTTCTTCAGAACTACCTCCCATTTTGCTTTGAAGAAAATCTTGAGCCTTCATTAGCTCAATCAGCTTGCTGGATTCTTCATCAATCTTTGTGTGTTGAACCTTTGTTTTCTCCAATTCCAACTTTAGCATTGCTATCTCTTGCTCCAGCTTGTCACATTTCATCTCCTTTGTATTGAGTTTGTTTTTCAATTCTTCTTCATTTCTTTCAGCTTCCATGATTTGAGCTCTCAAATCTTAAATGGTTTTGCTTGAATTCTCCAAGTTATCTTTATCTAACCCGACGAAATTTCTGTGCCTTATGTAATTTCAAGATCTACTTCCTCTCCATTTCCATCTTGATCTATCTCTTCTTCTTCTTCACATTCTTGATCAACATTTTGTTCTTCACACTCAGCCATAAACAATATTTCATCATCCCCATTGCTTGAGCTATCTTCACTTTGTTCTTCGGAGGTGCTGCTATCTTTCTTTGAATAGAAACTCTTCTTATGTTTCTGAAATTTCTTCTTTGAGTTGAAATTCTTCTTTCCCTTTTTCTTGTTGCTGATTTCCTTTTCTTCTTCACTAGAGCTGCTTTCATTTTGAGGACATTTTGAAGCATAATGTCCAACTTTTCCACAATTGAAGCATTTAAAAGGGAATTTTCCTTTGTATTTTCCTTTTCCTTTCTTAAGTTTACCCATGAAGTAAGCTTCTGCTTCATCATTTGATTTTTCATCCTTTTCTTCATGCTTGTTCTTGTCATTTTTGGATGCTTTGAATGAGACTTCCTTTTGTGGTGATCTACCTTCAATCCTCATCTCATAGGCAGCAAGGATCCCATGTAATTCATCCTTTTTCAGCTGATCTAGATTTGTTAGTTCTTCCAATGCTGCAACCTTGGCCTCAAATTTTGTAGATAGTGATCTTAGAATCTTATCAACAATAAAAGTATCCTCAATTTCTTCACCAAGTCCTTTCATGATATTTACTGTTTCATCAACACGGAGAAAGTATGAAGCAATATCTTCATCTTCATTCATCTTGAGAGTCTCTAATTTCCTTCTATGAGTTTGTAACTTTGCCTTCTTAACTTTTGCATCTCCTTCATAGATGTTTTGAAGTTTGTCCCAAATCTCTTTTGCTGACTTGCACCTCATGACTTTTGTAAATTCAGAATCTGTTAGGCTGCAAAGAAGAGCATGCTTAGCTTTTGCATTGTTTTCACTTCTCTTTTTGGCTGCTTGATCCGTTGGAGGGGTAGCGGGAGGTGAATACCCATCAACAACAGATTGCCACACATCAAACCCAAGTGCATTCAAGTATGCTTCCATCTTGATATTCCAAAAGGCATAATTAGTCCCATCAAAGATGGGTGCTTTCACAGTGTTGCTTAGATTTGCCATATGTGCTCTTAAGGATCTCCTTCAAGCGGTTAGGCTTTCAAGAAGGACCTTGCTCTGATACCAATTGAAGAGCACAAAAGATTTACTGAGAGGGGGGGGGGGTGAATCAGTAAATCAAATACAAACTTTTATTTTTAACTTTTCAAACTTATTACAATCAATTTTTTGATATGAACCAATTTCCCCAAATTGATACAACTTTATTGAAATAATATTTTTCAAAGTAGGCACCAACCTACAGATTTACACCAAGATGATTTAGTAGAATATAGCCTACAAGGAACACCTAGACCTCTACAAATTTAGTAGACACCTGCCTACAAGGAGCACCAACCCCTAATGCAAGGCACCAAACCTTGACTTGATGGAAGTGAGACTGCCTTCAATCTGATCTGCACAAGCCCAACTCTCCAATCTGCTCTATGTGTTAAATAATATCACCTTCAACCCACACAAGGAGATGGGAATCTGACTGAACTGCTAATCTTCAAAAACAACCACACTTTGAACTTGATTTGAGAGTTGAATATATAACTTGTTCAAAAGATGCAACACTTGATGAAACAATCACAACTTGTCTCTTCAAATCTCATTCGCACCTCTTCAGATAAACTATTTGTTAATCTTAATTGATCTTATATAA
>VDFB02044781.1:0-10583 GCA_007258455.2 Sequoia sempervirens | reverse complement strand
TCGACTAAACAGAGATTTGTGAAAGTTCCCTTGTCCCTCTTCAACAATGTGCCGTGTAATCTTGGTCAGGAAGAAGCAACCTTTCTATTTTGGTGTATCACCTCCTCATTTTCATGTTCTCCTTCTCCCCTTTTCCTCGTGAGCTGTTAGTGGTAGGATTTCATGTGTTGGGTTGGACCAACACATTGCATTGGGATTGAAAAGGAAGCCGGCCTTCTCTAGAGATTTAACCTCATATGCGCAAAGGTCCCACACCTTGAGGTCATTTCCATTGTGTCATTGGAATGCCAAGCTTCGTACTCAGCAGGGTGCAATTTCATGTGACAACAGTTTTCACTTTGTCCATTAAACTAATCATTTCTTGGCTTAATTTGTATTTTATCTTCTAAAGAGTGGACACCTTTAGGTTCATCACAAATTGAGATCGACTTACTTTAGAAAAGTATTTATATATTCTTTAGCAACATAAAATATTCAGGACAAGGTGATACAAATATTTTTTATGGGTTAATTGTACTAGTATATATCCTTATTGCAAGTTGCTCTTCTTCCCCAAGCCCAATAACATTATATTGATGTCAAAATCTCTCAAAAGAGGACAAAAATATCCAAATTTGGTTGCAATTTCAATATTAAAAAATCTTTATATTTGAAAGGAAATTAGACTAGATCCAAAATAATCCCATGAGAGAAACAATGCAAGTAAGAACAAACCTATAGAAATTTTTGTAAAGTAACAACTAAAACACACTATACACCCTGGGAAAACCCAATGACAAAAACAAATTCAATCTATTAATCTCCACAAAAAGGTTACAGTATAAAGTAGAGTCCAATGCTTCCAATTGGGATTTTCACTTTGATGTTGGAGTCAATTCGGCAGCATAACCCTGCAATAAAATCACATTATATTTTCTTTCTCAAGCCTTAAACTTATGGACCAAGGAGATCCAATAAATTGTAGACGGCCTTGTTAATAAATAATTATGTTATGGTCGGTCGTACTAGTAGTATAAAATAAAATAGAATAATACTCTGCACAAATTAATGTAATTGACAATTAGTTCGACGGTTGATTAGTTAGGAAGTGTTGCCGACGATTGGTATCTCAACCAACCTCGGCTAGCTATTTATGTATTCATTTCATTTGTAGTCGGACACAATCTAATGCTGTGATGTAATTACTGCCATATTTAATGAATGAATGCAACATCTCTTCTGTGCAATATGTATTCTTAAATGATTCTATATATGTTCTATGTCAGTAAATATTCATCTATTTACTCTCGTAGAACAGTAAAAGTACCCAAGTGAGTAAACATAAACCAGCCATGGATTCCCAAAACCGTGGGATCAAAATAATGAGCCAAGTCTTAGTCCAACTAGTTGTGCCACACTCCAAGAGTAACTTCTCCTGAAATATAATGTAACTCTAAATGAAGATCTTTAACTCCCAAGCACTCCATGTAGGAACCCTAATTACACTTATGCCTATATTTAGCTGGTTAAAGGCGCTCCTTGTAGTTTGCTTAGTACTCCTCTCTTCAATGGCCCTGTACAACTGCCATAAGACAAGTGACAAGGAATCTTGAGATTCCCTCCATGTGTGGTGCCCCATTTCATGAGGACCCAACATCACAACATATTACAATAATTAAATAATTACAACATTCTTAGGAATTGCAAGATGTACAACACCTAGTCCTACCAATATTTATAGTATCATGACTAGGTAAATATTTGGCAAGTCAATTTGGTTCACCAGTCAAATAAATTCGAATTTGAAACTTATTGATTTTTTTGGGTGCATCCCAAAACTTGTGAGCTGAATTAAGAGTATAGCTATGGGCTTAGAGCAAATTTTTATTTTGTTATATAAGGTAATTTAATTTTTTTTTCTTTTACTTGGTTATTTAACATCAAGCTTGTTGATGTTACATGCAGCGTCTGGGATAATCTTCCAGCGATCTTCTTATTGGTGAATAAATTAAATAATAGCTCTAAGCTATTTAATTTATTGAGTCTCAAGAGGCACGATTTTGAAGAGACACTTCTATTTGTTAAAGCATTAATTAAAGAAGAGGCACGACTTTGTAACAAGGCCGACCTTGTTACAAGAGGCCCGATTTTCCAAAAGACATCTTCTTGAATGAGGCCGACTTGTTGTATTTGGAGAGTCACGTCTCCTCTATTACTTTGTATATATACGCCTCCCTCGCATTCCATTCATCATCGATTTTATTGTCTTAGGTATTTCTTCTACTTGGCGCGAATCTGTACAAGACAGATTGAAGTTCATTAAAGGTTAAGTTTGGCATCATTGAAGGCTGTAAGTTGTTCAGCGATTTGTCTCTATCTGTTTCTGTATGCATCACAATATTGATGCTTGTGTATAGGCCTTCATATCAGCCTCTTGTAAGGAGATCATCTTTGAGATTATTCAATATATAAGTGATATATTGTTGCTGGGTTTTTCTCCCTCAAGAGGAGGGTTTTCCTAGGGTATCTGATGTGTACTGTGTCTGATTTTGAATTAAATTTTCTGTGCATATAATCTGATCATAAAATTTACATGGTATCAGAGCGGGTTTGAGAGGATCGTGATCAGATTTATCCCTAATCAGCAATACCCTATTTGTTCATTTATCTACATTAGTCAAGATGGTGAACAGTTTGAAGATTGAGGATAGACTCGAGGGAGCATCTAACTTCACATCATGGAGATTTAGGATCATGCTTACCTTGCATGAAAATGACTTGGGTGAGTTTGTGGAGTCCAGCGTTCCTAAACCTGAGGAGGAAGAAGAGAAGCTACAGTGGGTGAAGAAAGATATTAAAGCAATGAAGATATTGGTTGATTCCGTCAAGGATCATATTGTTCCTATCGTCTCTAAGTTGAAGACAGCAAGAGACATGTTTAAAACATTAGAAGAGATGTACGAAATCAACAATACCAGCCAAGCACTTGCACTGAAGCAACAACTACATCATGTGAAGATGGCGAAAGGTGAATCAGTGATTGCATACTTTATGAGGATTGCAGATTTGAGAGATCAGCTCTCGACAATAGGGCATATGGTTGATGACAAAGACTTGACTATGCTCGCTCTCAATGGTCTACCTTTGTCTTGGGAATCTTACATTTAGGGAATCAATGCAAGATCAAAATTGCCTAAGTTTGATCGCCTAAGATCTGATTGCATTCAAGAAGAATCAAGGTTGTTGGCAAGAGGCGTTAGTCAAAGTTCAAAGAATGAAGACATTCATGTTCTTGCCTCCCATGCTTCAAGGAAGAAAGGAAAAGATGGAAGGAAAGGATTCTTCAAGAGGAATCGAGACAAGGGAAATGATGATGCACCTCCCTTCAAGAAGAAGAGAGACATGTCCAAGATTCAATGCTTTAGATGTGATAAGTTTGGGCACTTCGCTAAGCATTGTCCAACTAGACCTAAGCAACAAGCCACCATTGCAGATGTTGATGATGCTTCTCCGCAAAAGGATTCAAGTGAATATTTGTTCTATTCGGCATTGTCAAGCAGTGTATACCGACACCAACACTTGGCTGATCGACAGTGGTGCTTCACGACACATCACTGGTTTTAAGGAGCACTTATCAAGTTTGGTGGAGAAGGAGTCTTCCGAGCAAGTCATCATTGGAGATGATGCTAGCTACTCCGTGAAAGGAATTGGGACATCTACACTTCATTTGGATTCCGGCATCACACTTCAGTTGAGTAATGTTCTTTATGTTCTTGGAATTAAGCGCAATCTTATTTCTATTTCAGCTTTGGAAGATAAAGGATATCAAATTCTGCCCTTATCCATAAAGGCAAAGTTCTAGTAGGATGGAGAACTCTAGAGCTCACATGCCTAAGTAATTGAGTTAGACATGAAAGCCTCTTATGTGGTCTCCCAAGCATTCACGCCCTACAAGCTTTGTCTCATGTATTCTTCAAGTCTATGTGATCTGTATCTGGAGGATTGACTCACCTACACCCTCAGCCTCAGGCTCCAGCCTCCCAAGTTCAACTAGGGAGCACCTAAGGTAATTGTAAGGGTTGGCGCTTTGGGTAAGAATATAAAAGCCCCCTTTCTTACAGTAGAGAAAAATAGATCTGCTGTAGTTTTAGACTCATTCACTTTGATTTATGTGGTCCCATGTCCTGCTCCTGCCTTTGAGTGGATCTTGTATTATGTTCTTTTTATTGATGACCACCCTAGAAGATTCTGATTTTTTTTCAAAACCAAAGAGTCTCGAGGGAAGTATTAGATAGGCTTTAAGGAATTCTAAAAGCCTTGTAGAAAATCTTCGTAAAAGAATTAAGTCCCTCGATCCGGATAATGGTGGATAAATACACTGGCAGCTTTCAAATTTTACTGATGCATTTCAGAGGGAGTTCTGTTCCCCTATAATCCCCAAATGTAATGGTGTTGCGAAAGAAAGAATGTGACTTATCATGGAAGTGCCAGCGTCACTTTATCCATGATCGGGATCTCAAGAACCTTCTTTATGTATGTGACGCCTGTGATGGTCGAGTATGTACGCAGTAAATAAAGTCCCCTATAAGGTCGTGGAGAATATGACTTCTGAAGAAGCCTTGAGTAGGGGAAGGCCCAAGTTAGTCACTTGAGGATCTTTGTATGTCCTGTCTATGTTCATGTTCCAAAGGAAAAGAGAACTAAGTTGGAGCCTTCTGGCAAGAAGGGAATATTTGTGGGCTACAGTGAGACATCAAAAGCCTATAGAATATACATTCCAGGTCAGAAGTTGATTGAGATTAGTAGGGATGTCACATTCGAGGAAAATGTTGCATTCAGGAGATCCAGGGGCACTTATATGGAGATCGATAATGAAGAATCACCTCAGGATATGAAAGTTGACCATAATTAGATTCAGAGGGAGACTCTGTAACCAAAAGAAGATATTGATCCCACAACCCTGAACCTAACATGGGCTCACCGGACATTGTTATTGGGAGAGAAAGAGACCCTATAGGCTTATTTGCGCGAGGTCGAAAAGCTCTGTAGCCCCCGTGAGGCAATATCTATTAAAGTAAAAGGCCACATAAGTTCTCCAAGTGTTGCCTTTAATGAGTCAAATCTATAGAATCCGGAAATTACTCCGTATGGAGGAAGCATCTATTCATCAAAGTTTGAGAGATGCTACGGCGTAGGAGTAACAACCAAATTTTAAGAATGATGTTTGGGGATTATCACGCCCGACCCGAGGGCAAGTCCGGCGGGTATCTTCTAAAATGGCTCTTTCAAGATCAAGCATGCCGTATGGGAGTATCAAAAAGTACAAAGCAAGATTTGGTGTCGTGGGTTTTCAAAAAGAGGGAGTTGATTATGAAGGTGCTCACGGTTCGCTACCGCTATACTGCCAACCATCATTGCTATTGCTACATGTAGAGGATGGAAGATTCACTAGATGGACGTGAAGACAACCTTTCTCAATGGAGTGATTGAGGAACAGGTTTATATAGAGCAACCTGATGGATTTGAGGTTCATGGAAAGGAGTCACATGTCTGCAAGCTGAAGAAAGCCTTGTATGGTCTTAAGCAGGCTCCTGCACTTGGTACGAAAGGATTGATCGTTACCTGTCAAGTTTGGGCTTCTTGAAGAATGATGCTGATTCAAATCTCTACTTCAAGGTAATCAATGGTGATGCATTAATATTGGTCTTATATGTTGATGATTTGATTCTTACTGGAGAAGATCACCTAATTCTCGAGTGCAAGGAGTTGACTTCGGAATTTGAGATGAAGGACCTTGGGCTCATGCATTACTTCCTTGATTAGAAGTCCGCGAAAACCGGGATGAGATGATTGTAAGTCAAGGAGTACACCATTGATATACTTAAGAGATTTGGTAGATAGATCAAAAATCCATGTTCACACCTATGGAGACCAACTCATAAATTGAAGGAGGTCAGCAAATTAGTTCAAGCGATTTGTGGATCCTACAATGTAGAGATAGCTGATTGGGTCCTTGATGTATCTAGTTAACACTAGACCTAATATTTGTTATGCAGTGAGTGCACTTAGCCGGTTCATGTGTGATCCGAGACAGATACATCTTGTTGCAGCTAAACATATCCTGAGATACTTGCGTGGCACAGTTGGATATGGGTTAAGGTATTCTTTAGATGCAGACTTGGAGTTGGCATGTATTAAGGCCGCATTCCTACTAAATGTGGTGTGTCATAGATCTAAATATACCCCTCTGGGTTGTTGCTTCACTTTATTCTCATACATTCCCCAGCCAAGCAGGAAGTAGTCATCCAGAGGGATCGAAAGTACAACAGAGGCGTAGTATATTGCAAAATTGTATGGTAACCTCTGAAGTGGGTAGGGCTTCAGAAGTCTTTAGGATTGTTTTAAAATCAATGGAGCTCTTGATTTATCATTCATTGTGATAATCGAAGCCAGTGAAGCTTTTTGTCAATCCTCACCCAGCGACGTGAATCCAAGCCCTGGAGATCAAGTACCACTATATTAGAGATATGGTACCCATGGAAGGGTCAGATGTGCTTGAGGTATATCAACACTAATGAGCAGACGACAGACATTCTCACCAAGCCTCTCTCTTGGATAAAGTTTGTGTACTTTCGAGATAAGCTTGGTATGGTGGAGAATACAGCCTTAACTGAGAAGGAGTCTCAGTATTAGTGATCCTCTTTAATGAGTTCTTTCAGGAGGAAGTTCTAGGTGAAATCCCTTGTTAATGCATTTTCCCAAGATCGAGGAATTTGAGGCAAGCCTGTTAATGCATTTCTTTGAGATTTGAGGTGAAAGCCCTTGTTTCCACCCGCTGAGCTGAGTCATGGTGGATGTCATGTGTGAGACTCCATGACATATTTTGTACTTGTGTTTCACCCTCTGGGAGAGCTATGGTGAAAGTCATGTTGAGGTGACAACATCATGCAAATGATGAACACTTGTACACACCATAGTATGGTTGTAGCCATTATGGTTGATATCGTGTTGAGGCGATATCTAATATCATGATGAGGTGATATTCTTCTTTTCACTTATGGTTGTAGCCATAGTGATAGACATCACGTTGAGGTGATATGTCTTGTGTAGCTGGAAGTTTACTCCCTAGCTGAGAGGGAGTGTTGATGTTACATGCAGTGTCTGGGATAATCTTCCAGTGATCTTCTTATTGGTGAATAAATTAAATAATAGCTCTAAGCTATTTAATTTATTGAGTCTCAGGAGGCACGATTTTTGAAGAGACACTTCTATTTGTTAAAGCATTAATTAAAGAAGAGGCACAACTTTGTAACAAGGCCGACCTTGTTACAAGAGGCGCGATTTTCCAAAAGACATCTTCTTGAATGAGGCCGACTTGTTGTATTTGGAGAGTCACGTCTCCTCTATTACTTTGTATATATACGCCTCCCTTGCATTCCATTCATCATCGATTTTATTGTCTTAGGTATTTCTTCTACTTGGCGCGAATCTGTACAAGACAGATTGAAGTTCATTAAAGGTTAAGTTTGGCATCATTGAAGGCTGTAAGTTGTTCAGCGATTTGTCTCTATCTGTTTCTGTATGCATCACAATATTGATGCTTGTGTATAGGCCTTCATATCGGCCTCTTGTAAGGAGATCATCTTTGAGATTATTCAATATATAAGTGATATATTGTTGCTGGGTTTTTCTCCCTCAAGAGGAGGGTTTTCCCAGGGTATCTGCTGTGTACTGTGTCTGATTTTGAATTAAATTTTCTGTGCATATAATCTGATTATAAAATTTACAAAGCTGGCTAGTGAAGTTAGAGAATATAGCAATGGTTCATCATACACTGTGCTTACACTATTTACAATTAAAGTTTGGAGCTCTTGTACCATAAACTATTATAAATTTGCATCTTATTTTAGTTTTGAAATTCATTTCACTATATACTATATGTTTTTATATTTCTTTATCTACTTTGATGTCCATGAAGTGGATTTCAGATTTGTAATAGAACAGGAAAACCCGTGTTTTATTAAAAAAGTACTTCATTTTTTCAAGTTGCGAATTGATTCTTACACTTTGGATTGCCAATTCGTTTTCTAGTCTGATTAATGTCACATTTTTCTATACTTGGGAAGATTGAGATGCTGAATGGTATTTATCATATGAATGAGTAATTAATATCCCTCATTATTATATAGTAATCCAGTATCATTATGTCAATAGTAATAGCTTGATGTGGGTACCTCATTGTAACATTTATCCGATGTGTGCACTTATCATCAAAGGCTCCACAAGGCAGCCAAGATAGCTTATAAACTTTAATGTTTTCTCTAGCAAGTAAGCCTCTAACAAATAAATTTCCAGCACCACACTTATTCTCTGAATTCATCTTATTTTTAGTACTTTCTTGCTCATTAAATCCTAACATGAAGGCACATTCTTTTAATTGGGGACACACTATAAAATCTGTATATAGTCATAAAAGTTTTGATATATTTATTGTTATAAATTTGTAAATTTTCTAAACTTAAAGCCTTTCTCCATTCTGAACTGAATTAAATCAACAATTAAGATTGTTGAATGTGAAAAAGCTTAGCCAACACTCACTACATGGTTAATTTGTTTTAGTAGACTTGGTAATTTGAATTTACCTGGAATATAGTATGCTTTTTGTGTAAATCATCTCCTCGCCTTTGAGCAATATATTGACAATTTCTTCTTGTTCCATCTGTTTCTTAGGCGGAGATGAAGCATGCATATGCTTGTATAGAAAATATGATATATGATGTGTCCGAGTGGGCCGCATGTCAGGTAATTGAAATATCTTTTAGTAGTAAATAATATGAATGAGATGTTCTCAATAATGTAAATTACAGGCTAACTATGATATGCATGATATTTACACATATATGAGAGAGAAAAATATGTAAGAGTATTTAGTGTTTTTCCTTCAAAAAGATTTACTTTAGCATTCAACATGATAGATATGAACTATTTCATTGGACCACCTGATGTGAGGAAAATTTGCACAAGCCAATGGGTATGCTCACAAAACATACGATGTGCATCCTCTTCTGAGCTTGGTCTTTGTCTTTCATATTAGATATAATCCTATCCACAAAATGAATATGTTGTGATGTTTAGACAACACAAGCTTTCAAATCCTTGTTGTTGAGTAAATATGAACAACAATATTTTTGTACTCAACAAATCCAAGATCTCATGATATCCTTATTGTTGCACTTACATACTAATTGGACCATTCAAAATTTCTACATACCACATACACTCAACTTATAGGTCAATAAGACCGTGGAGAGGTGCTTATTAGTTTGGATCAATCCTTTCCCAATACTTGCACAGAATGACAAAATAGAAAGAAACGAAAAGGATGATTAATAATGTACAAGAGAAATCAATGTGAAGGCTTAGTATGGAGGATGATCCTCAACAAATTTCTCTGCAGATGAGTGACTCTCGTTGTTCAATACTCCTGTTGGGATATTATGGCTCACTAGTTTAACTCTAATTCTGACCAATGTGTTGCCCAGTTTTATCCTTGAACATGTAAAAAAGGCCTCAATGTTTATGGTTTAGCGTGAGTGCTATATACAATTGTCTTGTGTCTCAAGGTTTCTACCCTAGGCGTTTTTGTTTAATATGTATATTTTCAGTGAATAATCTGTATGTTCACAAAACTTGAATTTTAAAGGTAATTTTGCAAGGAATTAGTGACAGATATCAGATACTTTAGCAGAGTGTTATAATGTCTTACGATGGAAGTAGGAAGCTAAATCTATTCTAAGAATAAAAAACTATGATATATTACTTCTCAGCTTTTTGAAATTTTCTGGATTACACTGTGTTTTTGTTTGTAACCAATGTTTTGAGTTAGCTACCTCACTCATTTTCAGGGAAGCTAGTTTTTTATAAGCATAATGCTTGCTTCACATTCGAGATCCAAATTTTCTGGTCCAACAAGGTTCTCCACCCTTGTTTGAATTGTAGGAGACAAAGTACATACTTGTTATATGGATGAAAAGATGGCATGGCACAAAATATGATGAGCCATGATATATATATATATATTGAAACCCTTCTCATTATTTCAATTAAGCCCTGGAAAAATTTGTGAAAGTTTTAATGTTTTAATTTTGTCACAACTTGTTAACAAGTTCTTTTATCTATGCTGGTATTCTTTGAAGACCCTCCATCATTTCTAGCTAATGTTGTGCCTCAATGTAATGTCCCAAATACGGAATTCTATATTTCATAATTTTTTTTTGTACTTTCAGAGTAATTGGAACCAGAATATTCAAACAAACAGCAAACTGAGACTAAGAATAATGCTGATTACGAACAATAAAAAACATACATATATATAGCCCTAGTGACTGTAACTCTGCAAATAGTGTGCTCTAGTGATTGTAACTTTGCAAACAGTGTGTGATTGGTGGAAATTGGGCGAGGGTGAGGGGATGTTTTGTTGGTATCTTCAAGTCTTAGAGATGTGCTCGCCTCTATAAATGAAATTCCTTATGGGGGATGCATCCCTGTGGAACTCTGGTTACAAATCAATGAAAATGTAGTAGAGATGGGGATAAAATTAATGA
>VDFB02044780.1:0-39640 GCA_007258455.2 Sequoia sempervirens | reverse complement strand
TTAATATTTAATTATATTAATTAAATATTAATTATTTAATGATTATAATATAAAGTTATAATATTAAATTATAACTTAAGTGATTCTTCTTGAGGGGTGCGCCATCATCAGAAGGGGCCAAAATTGATCATTAAAATATAATAAAATATTTGGCTGAGGACTATGGAGAAATTAAAAGAATTAAAAGTGAATATTTTAATTAAACCCTATTTTTAAGGAAATCGCACTTTTCAGCCTTATAGTGCATTTGCCTTGGCAATTGTGCCATTATGAGATTATTGAATTTGAGAACTGATCAACTTTGATCTGAGCAAGAGACTTTAGGGTTTCGAGTTCGAATTCCTTGGGGAACGAGCCATCTCCATCGGAAGCAATTCAGAGGGTGTGAAATACCACTTGATTTATTGCCAGCAGAGGTTTTCTCACTCAGAGGAAATCATTGATCTTCAGGGAATATTTGTTTACAGAGTTCCAGAGTAGTTTTTGCATTCAGAAGACATTCATTCATTCAGGCGCACCTTTCAGAGAGATTCTGGAGAAACTTCAAGAGAGCCGTACACTTGCATTCGTTGTTGCTGCTGCAGCCGTACTTCTGACAGGCCGTACTCTTCACACAGCCGTACTTTCCAGTCACAAGGAGACGCCTCAATTTTTGGTCATTCATCTACACTCACACAAGTGCCTAACTTACTGGGACATTCCTTGATTGCCAGACGGAGGGAGAAGGGAGAAATCAACTCAGCCGTACTTCTTTGTGCATCTACAACTTGCTGTTTACCAGGTTTTTTCTCATAAAAAAGAGTGTATTCTTTATTGCATGTTAGCAGATCAATGTTGTATTGAGCTCATATGAATAATAGATGAAACGCCTTCAATCTATCTTGTATTTCCTATGCATATTGGCCATCTAGCATTTTTATAGAATTTATTGTTATTTTCAAGCAAAGTCGTACCATTCATTTATTGCTCAAAAACTCAAAAATTGCAAAAAAACCAAAAACGTCAGAAAAGATTCAGAAAACTGTCAGATTCGGAGAATAGGGGAAACTAGGGTTTCTACATTATAAGAGACTGAGCACATTTCAGATCAATGATTTAATAGCTTATGTTAGGTTTCCCTCTCAATTAATTAAATAAAGAAAACATCAGTTTCTGCATTCACATGATTTCTTTTCCTAAGTACAGACAGTGAAGAAATATACCCCATTAGAGGCCTTCGGCCAAGTCCATTGAAGGTTGTGTTGGCTTGAAAGAACAAACAAATACCCAATAGTGTTACAAACAAAACAAAGACCATTTTCATGTTTTAGCAATCTCCAAAACAGATATTAGTAAGACAGAAAGAAAGGCATTCATATTTACAAGGTTAATTTGCTATCCCATAAATAGGTTTCAAGGCCTTCACCATGACCACTTATTTGGGTTTTTCTCCTGTTATTTTAATATATTTGTGTAATTAATACACTAAAAGGTATGCTTCTAACGGTGCTTGAAAAAAATGTTTAAATCATGGTCTAAAAGTCTCAAAACCATACCCACAGAGCACTGATCGTACCCTAGACGTATCCACAGTTTGTAAAACGAATCCTGGATGAATTTGTATCGTATCGAATCTGAATCACGAATCCGTATCGTATTCGGGCTCTACTAGGGGTGAATCGGTCTCTTGGTATATATATATATATATATGTTACATTGGTGGTTGTTGTTGCACCAAAAGATCGACTTGTTAGTGCCTGATACAACCGCCATATTTATACAACATCCACAGGAGGTGGTTAAGCCATGTCACAAACCCAAACGCCACACTGCACAAGGAGACCAAGGGACACACCATCTTGCAATAATCCCCCCCTTAGCGCAAGGTAGGGGTTCAAACCTGTGATCTTGGCTTTGATACCAATTGTTACATTGGTGGTTGCCATTGCACCAAATGATTGACTTGTTAATGCTCGATACAACTACCAGATTTGTATAAGATCTACAGGAGGCAGTTAAGCCATGTCACAAACACAAGCGCCACGCTGCACAAGGAGACCAAGGGACACACTATCTTGCAACAATATATATATATATATATATATATATATATACAATCGTACCCAAACGTACCATACCCAAGGGAAAAAATCGTTGTATTGGCATACCCGTATTTCGTATCCATGCCCGCTCCTGTACCAAAACTGACAACTTAGTCCTATTTGTTGTGCCCAAACCAAATTTTTTGCTTCACTAAGGCATTTTGCTAAATATAGTCTTAACTTTGTTAAAGTGATGTCAGAAGGTCATTTTTGGGCTTTTCAAATATGGATCTTGTGTCAGTTTCATGTCAGTTTGATATTGAAGAATTTTAAGAAAAGTGAAAATTTGAAGGAAGATCGTCAAATTTTTCTATCTCTGGAGAGGGGAGCACATTTTCAAAAAGGTGCCCTATCTTTTAGGGGCTTAGATCCTATTTTTAGGGTTTGTCACCTCTAGCAGACATTTGTCCGGGATCTCGCCAGCTTCGCAACGAACTCTCAAGCCTATCAAACGGACCTGTTTGTTCGAGTTACGGAAGATATAGCGGAAAATGAGAGGTACGATAAAATTGGCTAACACTGGAGAAAAGAGCAGCTTTTGAGAAAGGCGCCCATCTTTTTGAGGTGTCAAATGAAGGTTTTTGACTAAATTCCACCTGAGATGTTTGTCTCACATTTGCTCAGGTTTTGCAATGCATCCGTCAGTGGGTGAATCTGAGTTGCTGAAATCCCTGAGCGAGAGGTCAAACATGGGGTCAAATCTTGGTCAAAATATCAAGGAAAAAGCAAAAGAGCACATTTTCAGAAAGGCGCCTGAGCTTTTGAAGCCTTTAATGCCTTCTTTTGAATGTTCTCAGATATTCAACTTGTCTGTGTTACGTTCAATTTTTCGTTGCCTGTCTCCGTCAGATTAGAAGATGACCTGTCAGCCTGCAGTCGAAGTTTTTGTGTTATTTTGGTCAGTTCCAGAAATGGCCATCTTTGGAGGAAAAAGAGCAACTTTTCAAAAAGACGCCCTTGATTTTCACCCCTCAGATGATGTTTTCTGAAGAAATGTACCTTTGCAACTGTCATATGGAATGAAGTCAGCTCCGCAGTGAACCAGTTATCCAGCCCTGAAACCTTGTCAGTCAAAAGTTATGGAGGATTCGTTTTTCCCTTCGTACGAGATGAAGATGGAGAAAATTTGACTAAGTTTGAGAAAAAGAGCAGCTTTTGAAAAGGGCGCTTGGATTTTTGAGCCTTCAGATCTTAGTTTTATGGTTTGAAGTCTCAAGGAGTCTTTTGATCAGTTTTTGTCCTGCTCTGCAATGCACCTGTCAACTAGTCAATCGGTGAGGTCAGTCAGCCGGTGTCAGGGGATGAAAAGAGGTCCCAGAAGAGGTCCAAATTTCAGTTTTCATGAAAAATGGCTATCTGGAGAAAAACGCCAAAAGTCAAACATGGTTTTTTCAAACTTAAAACCTCATGTGCGCCTAAAAGAAGAATTTTGAATATTTGAATTTTGACTTTCAGTTGAACAGAACGATTTCTGGGTTGTCATCTCTAGTTAACTAATTTGCATGTTGAGTGTTCTTTCAGTTTTGCATGTTGAGTTAACTAATTTGCATGTTCAGTTAATTGACTTTGCATGTCCACTTAACTGAAGTGCATGTCAAAGGTCAACTTGAGTTTGAATGCATGGCGCATATTTGAGTTTTGTGAAGTTTTTGTGAAGTTGGCGCTTTAATCTAAATTTTAACTTCAGTTTCTAAAGGTGACGCCTTAGTTAGGATTTCTAACTAAAGTTTCTAGAGCGTGGATTTTGAGTTCTCAAACATGGCGACCTTAATATGGAATTGTCAACTAAAGTTTGATATGCATGATGCTTTAAATGGTTTTTGCAATTGAAGTCTTAATATGGCGACTTTTAGTCTTAAAGCATGGTGCTTTATTTAGGCTATTTTAGTCTTCAATTAACTGAATTGAGAGCCAATCATTGGCTAGGCGTGGATTTTTGAGGTCCAATCATAATTCAAGCGCCATTTTTAAGTTTTCATGCATTTGTTACGAATTTTAGTGATGAAAGTCTATTTATTCAGACTTAGGCGTCCATTATTCTTCATCTCAAGCTAAGAGAAATACATTCTTCTTGAGCAAACAGTGATTTGAAGGTGCTACAGGTGTCAGATTTCAGCGTTCTTCGTAGCAACGGATTTAGTTTGTTCAGAAGAAGAATATTCCAAACTTTATTTTCAATTTGCATGCAGGTTTCATCGAATTCAAGACAGAGATAGGTGAATTCTACAGAAGCAGAGCAAATAAAACCTTCTATCTTCTATCTTATTTCTTGTATTTCTCGTCTTAGATTTCTTCGCATGTCTACGAAAACGGAAAAATATTCAGAATCTAACCATCTGGGTTCGCATATTTCAGCATCAGCAGCAAAACCCATGTCTTAGATTTTTTCGAGAAAATTGCCTTGCAGCCTTCATTCTGAAGCTCTGTGCTTTTTTCCGAAGATTTCTTTGCATGTGGGCCAAAATCACATCTTTTTGAAAATCACATCATCTGGGTTCGTTCAGATTTCTGTTATGCGCAAAACCCATGTTCCAGAGTTTCTCAAGAAAAATTGCCTCGAGAAGCTCTAAATCCCCTTGCAATTCTCGACTGAAGAATCTTTGCATGTCAAGCTAAACGACGTGTTTTCGCAATTCTGACGTTGTGGGTTGTCTTAGAATCATTTTCCGGACAAAACCCATGTCTCAAAATTTTTGGTAAAAATTATCCTCCGACAGGTATTTTTAGCATCACCAGGAGCCATTTTAGCTTTCTGGAGAAAGTTGTCAGAACATAGCTGTGTTCACAGTTAACTGACAAGTTTTTCAGAAGGCGGTTCAACGAGATTGAATTCAAGACCAAATCGGTCTTAATTCATGTTTTCATTAGAACAACTGACAATGAAGATCAAGCGCATCCGGGGGCTGATTCAGACAATTTGATAGGCGTAGACATGGGGTGGACCGTTGGAATTCTGCGTGTGCAGCGAGTTCGTGTGTATTTCTTGCAACTAGAGTGTTTGCGGTCAAGCTTCATGGTTTCATCATGCAACACTTTTTTGTTGAGAAGAATCAAGAAAAGCATCAAAAGCATTAAGCTGCAAAAGGAACATAGATCACTTCATTTATGAAGCCTCCAAAGTCACTCAGATACTGTGCCATTATCTTCGTGAAGATGGTACTTATGCTGATCTTGAGGTTGTACAAACTGAGTTTCAGAAGCTTGTTCGTGATATCTTGATGGAGATCCCGTGGTGTCTATGTTGGATCACATTTCAGTGATTTCGGCTAGTTTCAAACAGACGGATGAGGATGTCAAAGAATGCATGCATACGATTAAGGAGAGTGAGAGGGAACTGAAGAAACAGATTGTTGTTTTGCACAGCATGAAAGTGCCAGAGGACAGAGTGATTGATGAGTTCCTGGACGAGGTGTTGAATCGAGATGACTTGGAGTGATCTGCGAGTTGGGACCTACAGTTAGTTTCAAGGATAGAGTCATGAGCAGCAGTTAACTCGACTTTCAGTCTTGAGTTCACTCGCTGACTTCATACATGCTTCTCTTCCTTGGGATTATCTTCACAGGAGTTAGAATTAGGGTTTTCAGTTAACTGAGGGTAGTGTTCCAGTTAACTTTGCTTTCAATAAGGACGTGCATGCTTGCACATTGTCCATTTAGGTTAGGTGTACCGGTTAACTGATGGTAGCTTTCCAGTTAACCGTATAGTTTACTTTATTAGGGTTTAGCAATAAATCTTGCATGCATTGCAAGACTGTAGTTGACTCAAGGTGATTTTAGGGTTCCCTACACCTTTTGATGTCTATAAATAAAAGCTTTTGCTCATTTGTACATAACTTTTGCACGAGAGAGAAATATATGCTGTGCCTACCTTGCCTATAATATTGCTCGTTCTATATTTGTTCATGAGTAATTACTATTGTGATGAATTGTTATGCCACTTTGGTTTCATGCAATTATGATGGTGAATTCTTGCTTTAGTTAGATATAGTGGCTAGTTGATCATAGAATGTATGCATGTCTCGTCTATGCAATTTATTATCCTAGTTGGCTATCCTTAATGTTTTGTGTTCAATAAACTCGTTCAAATTGAGCTGATAGATGTGCCACCTTGCCTTCAAGTTGAGAATCTGTTCTTGGTTATCGTATGATGTGTGTGAATAATAAACTTATTCAGATTGAGCCGAGCAAAGCAATTCTTGCCTTCAAGTTGAGAACTGTGACTCTTAGTTTATCGTATTGTTGTTTCCAATAAGCCTATCTCGCATGCTGCATAGTTGTGCCACCTTGCCTTCACGCTGTGAGTCCGCACTCCAACTTATCACAAATAATCATTCCTGCTCCATTTCCTCATGCTCTGTTTTCTTGAGGAAACTGGATAGATTTAAAGTAGTTAGCTTAGTTGTAGTTAATGATCTGCGAAACTAGAAAATCCTTAGCTGCAACGTTCTTGGTTTTCTTAACCTTGTGCCTCTACCAGTTGAGAACAAAAATATAGGACTTAGATTACTTTTCTTTTCCACGCATTCCAGCACTACGAGGGAGCTTCCCCTCCTAATTTGAAGAGCACTCATTACGCAGTGTGCATAGCTGTCCGTACAAACCTGCACTCTAGAGGTGTTAGTTTTTATGCCAACACTATTCACATTAGGACTCCTCCAAAAGTAGACGCCACCTATGGCAACTCCCATGTCTCCAATAGGCACACTATTTCCTTTTTCTTTTAGTAGATGCAACTACTTTCAAGGGTGGCAGTTGTTAATCGGAAGTCCCACGACTTCCTTTTGCTAACAATATATGACTTCTATGTGGTCATGTAAGCCTCAACACTACGACCAAGTGAAATAAGTTTGCAAAACATTCTTATTACTCTTTCCACATGCCATATTCCCCCTTAACATTTGGATACACAATGAAATATGGAGTGATTGACTTTCTAAAGCTCATGATGGGAATTTTGGAACATTCGTGTCTCCATTTTGAGTCCTCAACTTGTACTTAGAATCTTGAGTATGATATGGCTGGTTCTTTTAGGTCCAGCCATAACATAAACTCTCCACACACTTGAATAATAATAATTTGATATTCAAGAACCCTCACAATGAATATTATCAAAATTTGGAATTCAAATTTAGAATTGCTTGCAAATGATTTTTAATAAATTCCAAACCTACAACTCTATTGTAAATAAAAATATCAATTTGGAAATGATGCTTCTAATATTTCTTTCAAATTCCCATAAATCTTTCAACATTCAGCACACCTATGGATTTTGTGTGAATTCACTCAATATTGACTACGAAGAAAATTCTCTTCTCTGGATGTAATGTCCCCTTTCTGATGGAAACACTTAAACCCGAATCTTGCATTCAAAGTATTTCTCAAAGAGACATTGGAAACGTTAGAGATCAATGAATTTCAGTGATAACTTCTAATGAGATCGAAGATGTTATAAATATTTCGTTCTTGTCAAAGTTTTATTCATATCCTTCTTATCACTCAATATGAATGATTCTTTTATAATATATTTTATAAGTACACTTGGTTAGATATTAAACATCTTTCAATATTCCATAGGTGGAATTCTATCATACCATTTATCATCATAATGAAAGAATAGAGTCATTCTTACTTATTAATCTCAATAATTGCTGCAAGCATCATTATTGCATAGTCGCATATAAAATGTATATCTATTTACATATATATATATATATATATATATATATATTCACATATAAATATAAGAACTATAATCATTACTACTTTTATATATATATATATATATATATATATATATAAATTAATTAACAATCATATTAGACTCACCTAAACAGCATACCTCTGATTTCTGGCTGTCCTGTTGCTGACAGTGATACCCCAGAACATGCTCATCTATCTCCCTTGTATATCCTTAATTTCTTCTACTTTATAATTCTATCTAGATTCTATACTTTTCCCCATCCATCTGCAGATAGACGTCTCTCTTCTTCCACCTTCATTGGTCTTAAATTGGTCTTACTTTTATTGACCAATCAAACAGAGTCTCACTTACCTTTTGGCAAGTGACTTGCATTTATGCATTGTGTGTCCCGAATTGATTTAGTCCCCGATATATGCGATCTGTGTTTTGATGCTTCCCAGGCTGTAGTATTCTTTCTTTTTTCTCCCCTCTCTTATCCCATTTCATATTTCCTCTTATATCTTCTTTCCTTCTATGAAAAGAGGCATCTTTTTTCTCTAATAAACATAACGCACCTCTTCTTTTGATGATAATTTGTTGCGAACTTAAATTAATCTTTTAACATACTAATCGTTGCATTGTCTCTTATGAAATCACAGTATAATAAATTACTGTCATAAAGTTATCAATCTTTGTTTCTTATGAATTCGCTGACTTGACTATTCCTTTTGAAATATATTAATCGCTCCTTCAAACATGTTACTTTCTTCTTTTGTATTATTTTATATTTATTATTTTATGTTATATTCCTCTGTATTCATAATCGGCGATTACTCGCCGAGCAGACGAGTAATCTCCATTTTTTTGGCTGGGCGAGTAATCTTGACTTTTACTCGCAGGAAACCCTAGCCGTTTTTTTCCCTGGTTTGTTCCGAGTAATCGCCGCGTAATCTCTTGATCAATCGCAGAAAACCCGGCACAAAAACCCTAACGTGTTTTTCCTGACGTTTTTATTTTCGTGGGTTTTTTTTTACACGTGTTTACCGCATTTTGGACGCGGTTTTGTGCGATTAAATCCTCGTTTTTGCTAGTTACAGTCACCTGGATTTGTTTTCGGCGATCTGCATGTGTTGGTTGCACGATTTGTAGTGGTGGTTGCGTCATTTGTAGTGCGATTTGTAGTGCGATTTGTAGCGCGATTTCCAGGTTAGTTAAAAACTTTGCTCCTCTGCATCGTGCATTCCAATTCTTCATTTTTTATTTTTTTCAAATACTTTAGATTTAGTGCATTCCAGTGCTTCGATTTAATCCAGCGATGCTAGTTCAAAACTACAAAGTTTCAAAAATTTAATATTTTTATTATTTTATACATATGCTTCCAAATGTCTATGTATAAAATAATAAAAATATTAATTCGTTTTCGTTTCTACAAGACTACATCAATATAATATTTTATTATTATTCTAAAATTAAAATTTCATTTTCATACATTATTTTATTATAAATTTATAATAATATTATGGGTCTTAATTTTTAATATTCATAAAATGTTTTCACTTTTCTACATCATATTTAATATTGATTAATTATTATTTTTTTAAAACCAAATTCCATATATTATTGTATTATAATTTTAATTTATAATAATATCATGGCAAATAATTTATAATACTATCATTTTATATTATTATTTGCCATGATTTTATAATATTATTAATATATAGTAATATCATGGCAAATAATACTATCGTTTTATATTATTATTTGCCATGATATTATAATATTATTAATATATTATAATAAAATAATATATGGAATTTAGTTTTTAAAATAATAATAAATATTAAATATGATGTAGAAAAATGATATTATTATTTGCAATTTCGCCATGATATCAACGCCTCAATGATCTTGTTTTTGTTCAATATAACCTTCGGCTTCGCACAAAAAAGGTGTAGGAATTGTCAGATGAGCTCATTGATTTGGATGACATTGATCCATAGAGTGATTTTCAAATACAGTCATCATAAATTCATTAGTTATTAGAGTTATTAGCAGTTTCACTATGTAGCCTCGTATAATGATGCCATTTTGTAATCCAAATGTATTGAACTATGAAATTTAATATAAAACACTCCCTCATGGTTTTTAGACTCATTTGATGCATTTTGCAATTGAATTTTGCAAAAAAAAATGATTTTATGAGAAATTTTCCTACTTTTTAGTTTGCCGAGTATTTGCCGAGTATTTGCCGAGTTTTTCCCGAGTTTTTCCCGAGTCAAAAATTTTGGGCTTGCCGAGTACTCTCCGATTCCGAGTATGTAAACTATGTTATATTCACTATTTTTAATATTTATTCTGTTTTCATTTTACTTATGTTTTTTATGATATAGTTATAAATAGAATTTATCATAAATATATTTATGTGTCTATATTATATTGTAATGATTATTATTATAGTAATATTTAAATTATTTATATTTATATGTTATTCAATATATTTATTTTAATATTCATAAGTATAATATTATATTATCTTATTTATGAATATTAAATGATTAATATGTGTATTTATACTTTCTAATATGTATTTTGTCATTTATTTATTTTATCTATTTATTGGTATTTCAATGTTTAGTTATTGTTATATTTTGGTGTCTATTTTGGGGACATGACAGTCCTCCCTGCCCAAGATTGCTTGTCCTCAAGCAATCTCAACTGGAATTACAACTAATCTACTTAAGGAAGTCTTTCTTTATCATTGTTAAACACAAGCGATGATATATACACATGGTGTAACTATATTGAAAATATGCAAAGGTTATATGTAGACACTCGTGCTAAAAATGCAATGAAATATAGTTTATGCAGGACATAAAGCATACATGATCAAAGCACTTTGGAAAGCTTATTAACCATGAACTAATACTTGTAAATATTGTAAAGTATGTATGGCACAAAACATACGTGTGGCATGAAGCATACAACACAAACACACACAAGTATGAAGCACTATTACCTAGATGCATAAGACAAAACATATGTAAGGAATAGCGCATAAATGCATGTCAAGACGTATGCATAAGAATACACTTACAGCATAAAGTGCACGCATGAATACAAATACAGTCATATATTTAGATAAGGCCAGAATCATATATGTGCAAGCACTCGCATAGATCACACTTGCTAAATACACATCAGACATAGAGAAAATATTTCAGATATGTAGCAATCAATGACATACAATGGGTACACACATAATCACTCACGTTGAATACACACCATACATGGAGCAATTTATCATACATGAAACAGTCGCAAAGTATGCACATAAGGTATTATAAGCTACAAACACATCAGTAATGGAGCCAATAGCATACAAAGCATGAGAAGACATACGTAAGTCATGTTACGAAGCATATTCAAGGCATCAAGAGGGCACTCATGTATGGAGTGTCTTGACAAACATGAATTAATCACGTATTAAGCTTTCATGAAATAGTCATGCTGAAGGAACATCAAATAATCACACGCAAGATTTACTTAGGAAATACAAGGCACCTTAATACACTCAAGGTATGCAAATACACTTGAAGAAGTATACATGTCAATTCAGAAGTGTACATTCAGAAAAATAATAGAAGTATACACATGCAGCAAACATGCTAAAAGCATATTAGTGTAAAACAAGCATGTAAGACATGAGGCACACTCATGAGATATGAATCATACGCTCGAATACACGCAAGCAATAAAGCATGGAGTATAAGCATGAATAAACACCTGGAGCATAATCTTGAATACACAAGGCATGAAGCATTCATGAAATATGCATTGAAATATGTATAACACACCAAGTACGTATGAAAATAGATTAGACATACTGAAAACACACCAATTTTTTGAAAGTCATACCACAGATCAGTCATGTTGAATATATTAGTCATATATGCATACAAGATATAACGCATGGATCAAGCATGAATACATGTATAGAGCATAATCACAGATTACACATGAAGCATACAAGTACACAAAATATACTTCTATAGAATAAGACATACAATGTAAAACAAATACACATAGAAGCATCAAGTAATAAATTACACGCAAGGGATATAAACCATGTAATTATACTTTAAATACTCATAAGGTGGGAAGTAATACACTCAAGCAGGAAGCATACATGTAGGAATTACACACATGGAGCAAGAAGCGGTTTAGTCATTACTTAAGACATGAATATGTAAAGCATTTCAAGTTTACTCAAATTTACTTCTATGCATGGAATAAATGCATTCGATGAAAATACGCATAAATACACGACATGGAGTATAATACACGAAATGATCATCCATAAAGAACACAGGCATAAGAATACTCATAGGTACACTTGACAATACACCAATACATATAAGGCATGAATTATGCAAATGCAAAGTATACAAAAATGGAATAGTCATGTATTAGAGTACATCAATAAGTAAGGTGCTAAGCGTGATCATATATACCATGAAGCAAGACACCATAAAATAGGCAAAACACGTAGCATATGTGTGAGTAATATATGAAGCATATGCATGAGTGCATGAAGTTGCAAGGCATATGTAAGTCATAAAGCATACACTTGAATACAAGTCACAACAAATACAATGTCATAGAGTAAACACTTGAATACATCGTCATGAAGTATACACCCGAGTTCAAGGTCACAAACTATACAAATATGTGGTAGAGTATACAAGTACATCTCGAATTCAAATACAAGTCATAGAGTATGCACTCAAATATCAACACAAGTTATAAAGTATATACTCAAATACGATCACAAGTCATAGAGTATTTATTCAAATACAAGTACAATCGTTGAGTATACACCCAAATACAAATTCAATCACGAGTCATATAGTATGCATTCAAATACAATCAGTGAGTATACACTTATACAAACACAAAGCGTAGAGTATACAAATACAATCAAGTGAATTATACCGTTAGATGATTGGGAGGGGGGAATTTGGTGCATTCCATACTACACCATGAACCCATCCTCCATCCCAAGGTCATTGAGTATATAAGAATACCAATCAAATTAAACATTAACTTAATATGATGAAGAATCAATAAAGCCTTTCTCTTTAGCTATTGCTATTATGAAATACTTGCAATTCCTCATACAATTCGTAGTTTCTTTTTGAGTGAATTAAATGAATGTAAGTCACTCTCAAATTATCATCTCTTTGATCATCCAATTCCCAAATGGGGCAGAGTGGATCACGCACAAGGATGCCCTTAGTGATACCCTTCTTAGCCCGAGAGCGGCCAACAAACGCCCATTGTAATGACCCCCTCGGTCCCCAGTGACAGATCGCAGTCCATCTACGGAGGGTGGCCTACTTTGAAGGGATCCTAGTCTCTGCTCTCCTTCGTGGGCATCCACTCCACCTCACTTAATGGTTTATTAGAGTAAGAGTTCATAATTTGATAACGGGAAGACACAATCCATGCGATAGTTTGAAGGAAGGATTTCCATAGGAGGCCCTTCGAGTATTTTCTTCTCAGCTCGAGAGCGGCCAACAAGCACCCGTTGTAATGACCCCCTTGGCCCTCAATGGCAGACCTGCAATCATCCAATGAGGGTGGTCTACCTCGAAGGGACTCTAGTATCTGCTCACCCTATCGGTTCCCTCCCTCAACCAACTACATGATTGTTTGATGATACAAACAATTGCATCTAATGATTATCATACTAACAAGTTACCCACAATTACAACATGCTATGAGGATTCATGCATTCGTCAAGATATTAATAATCTATTTATCATATGAATGTATATGCATTTGTCCTTTATGATATAAATCAATCAATCACCAATCTTTTATCAATCATTTATAACATGTTTAGCAAATTTTTCCAACTATATAAATGCATTGCTGATTCAGGGCTATGAAAATACGCACCTAATACTTACCGCTGCAATTTGCAGAAACCTCCAACCAACAATGTCGCCTTCTTATACTATGCTTTAATAGAATGATAGATCATCATGCCATTGTTAGTTGTCCAATTCAAGATAACATATTAGCAACACTATAATAGTGGTCTAATGGTAATAAATAACATCGATTAGACATATATTATCATACATAAATTGTATTGATCAATTGCCTATTATTTATTTACTAGTCATTATTAAGTATAAAATAATATTACTGTTTTCTATTCAAAATCTCACCATTTAGGCGGGATATGACCCATACTAATACAATCAAATGATTAATCATAGATATACAGACTAATAGCATAGATATTTATCTATTCACACATGTATATCTTGATACTTATTTTACCCTTACATCTAGTGGCTATGATACGAATGCCACAATAGTGATTACATTCAACGGTTATAGGACATACCTGATCTGCACAGTTCAGAGTATGTTCTATATGTTTATAGAGTGTACCTTTGCTTTGGTCGGTTTGTATTTTTTCATAAGATGGCAGGAACGTTGCTCTGATATCACTTGTAATGTCCCCTTTCTGATGGAAACACTTAAACCCGAATCTTGCATTCAAAGTATTTCTCAAAGAGACATTGGAAACGTTAGAGATCAATGAATTTCAGTGATAACTTCTAATGAGATCGAAGATGTTATAAATATTTCGTTCTTGTCAAAGTTTTATTCATATCCTTCTTATCACTCAATATGAATGATTCTTTTATAATATATTTTACAAGTACACTTGGTTAGATATTAAACATCTTTCAATATCCCATAGGTGGAATTCTATCATACCATTTATCATCATAATGAAAGAATAGAGTCATTCTTACTTATTAATCTCAATAATTGCTGCAAGCATCATTATTGCATAGTCGCATATAAAATGTATATCTATTTACATATATATATATATATATATATATATATATTCACATATAAATATAAGAACTATAATCATTACTACTTTTATATATATATATATATATATATATATATATAAATTAATTAACAATCATATTAGACTCACCTAAACAGCATACCTCTGATTTCTGGCTGTCCTGTTGCTGACAGTGATACCCCAGAACATGCTCATCTATCTCCCTTGTATATCCTTAATTTCTTCTACTTTATAATTCTATCTAGATTCTATACTTTTCCCCATCCATCTGCAGATAGACGTCTCTCTTCTTCCACCTTCATTGGTCTTAAATTGGTCTTACTTTTATTGACCAATCAAGCAGAGTCTCACTTACCTTTTGGCAAGTGACTTGCATTTATGCATTGTGTGTCCCGAATTGATTTAGTCCCCGATATATGCGATCTGTGTTTTGATGCTTCCCAGGCTGTAGTATTCTTTCTTTTTTCTCCCCTCTCTTATCCCATTTCATATTTCCTCTTATATCTTCTTTCCTTCTATGAAAAGAGGCATCTCTTTTCACTAATAAACATAACGCACCTCTTCTTTTGATGATAATTTGTTGCGAACTTAAATTAATCTTTTAACATACTAATCGTTGCATTGTCTCTTATGAAATCACAGTATAATAAATTACTGTCATAAAGTTATCAATCTTTGTTTCTTATGAATTCGCTGACTTGACTATTCCTTTTGAAATATATTAATCGCTCCTTCAAACATGTTACTTTCTTCTTTTGTATTATTTTATATTTATTATTTTATGTTATATTCACTATTTTTAATATTTATTCTGTTTTCATTTTACTTATGTTTTTTATGATATAGTTATAAATAGAATTTATCATAAATATATTTATTTGTCTATATTATATTGTAATGATTATTATTATAGTAATATTTAAATTATTTATATTTATATGTTATTCAATATATTTATTTTAATATTCATAAGCATAATATTATATTATCTTATTTATGAATATTAAATGATTAATATGTGTATTTATAATATGTCTAATTTATTTATTTTATCTATTTATTGGTATTTCAATGTTTAGTTATTGTTATATTTTGGTGTCTATTTTGGGGACATGACACTGGAGCCAATAACCCTTAGGGTTTTTGTTCTAGGGTTTGAGATGAACAAAAATGTCCAATCTTCACAATGAAATGAAAAATGACCAAAAAGATAACCAAATGAGTTCCTTCATCCTCTTTTTATAACCTCCAATTGAACTTTCTGAAAATGATACTTTAAAATTGTTGTTGTTTTAATCAGAAATGCAAATTAATAGAAAATTCAACATAGTGAACAAAGAACACATAATTTATCCTGGGAAAACCCTCCTCGAGGGAGAAAAACCCAGCCAAAATATCTCTCTTATATATTGAATTTAAAGGAGCAGAAATCTGCTTACAATCTTGGCCACACACAAGGCCAATATAATGCAATAAAGAATCGCACCTCACTTAGATGCAAATACACAATTATATGATCTCTCCTTAATGTCGATCTGCTTTATGCAATAATATGATCTATTGTAGATGCACGAACTCCTTGATAAGTGTGAATGTCTCTTTAGAATAAAATCGATGATCAAATGAATGAGCATCTCTTTCCATATATACAAAGTAAGGTGCCTCTTCACAAGCAAGGTGACTCTTCACAAGGGTCGGCCTCATTCAAGAACCAAGGCGACTTTTCATCTTGGGTCGGCCTTTAAAATAATATTTATATATCATTTATTATTTCAATTTTGAGAGAAGGATATCTCCTGCAGCTAAAACATCAACACTCCCTCTTAGCTAGGGAGGTATCCTTCCAGATATCCATGTCATGGAGTCTCTCGACATGACATCTAGAATGGCTACACCTATTTGAGAAAAAGTTCATCACAGAGTCTCTCAATGTGATATCGTCATGGAGTCACTTAACATGACGTCCACCATGGCTACTCCCATGTGTGGAAAGAAACATATGCACAAGTGTCCATCATAGAGTCTCTCAACGTGATGTCGTTATGGAGTCTCTCAACATGACGTCCACCATGGCTACTCCCATGTGTGGAAAAACACAAGTACAAAGGGTTCATCACGGAGTCTCTCAACGTGATGTCGTCATGGAGTCTCTCAATATGATGTCCACCATGGCTACTCCCATGTGTGGAAAGAACCACATCTTCGTCTCAGAGATGGACAAGGGCTCACACCTCATATTTCTCCGTCTTAGAGAAATATACACTACAAGGGCTTTCACCTCATACTTCTCCGTCATAGAGAAATACACACTAACAAGGGCTTTCACCTCATACTTCTCCGTCACAGAGAAATATAGACTAACAAGGGCTTTCACCTCATACTTCTCTGTCACAGAGAAGTATACACTAACAAGGGCTTTCACCTCATACTTCTTCGTCATAGAGAAATATACACTAACAAGGGCTTTCACCTCATACTTCTCTGTCACAGAGAAATATACACTAACGAGGGCTTTCACCTCATACTTCTCCGTCATAGAGAAATATACATTACAACAGATCTTCATGATGATGTGACTCCCTCTGAAGCTCCAAGTACTTGCATCAACCTCCTGACCTCCTTGTCCAAGGTTGCCTTGATGAATTGTTAGACTCCCTCTGAATGTTAATTCCTCCTCTTTGAAGAAACGTCTCTAGTTATGTGCCACCAACTCAATTCTATGGCAGCAAGTTGTGTCTTCATGTTTGTTCATTTCTTCAGCCTACGTGTCTTCCTCATAGGATGCAGCAAGCTCTTCCTCCCGCGAATTCCTTATGCAATCGCTCATCATCCTTTTGCTCCTTGATTTGTCTTGGTAGCATTTTAGAGAGATTAAATAATAGTTCAAAAATATCCCGAAGAGAAATACCAATGCTAGAAGCATACATGATTCACTATTCCCAATGTTATTGCATGAATTATTATTAACTATAAAATTCATGATCATTATTCAAACATAAAATACTTATCTCTTTATGTTGTTCAATAGATGTAGTCAGGTGTTTGTCTTGCAGTCTCTTCTCAGCTATTAAATGTAAATGATAGAGTTCCCTGAAATCTCGGAAGCCTCAAATGTATACACCATAGGTAAATTTCCAAACTTTACACCAGTGCACAAAAGCTCATATGACTTGAAGAATGAACACTGTTTTTTAGACTTGAGCATTCCATTAAACTCATGTCCCATACGACAGAAGAATGAGAGGAGATAACGTAGAACCTACACACTGTCTTCAGCAAGAACCAAAACATAACTCCATTACAGTGCACACAGATCTTCAGAACAATGTCAAGAAATCAAAGTACCATCCCATTCACTCACACCAACTGCAGCTCGTGATTTTCCATATACAACCACACCACAGTCATATACTTCCAGATTTGTTCTCACAGTGATATCTAAACCCGACTTGCTGCCTTCAGACGCAATTCCTCCTAATATCTCTATATTGTTTTGTTGCTCCAATATTATAACAATAATCTATCACAGCTGAAGCTTCAAATATCGAACTCCTTGACAACACCTGAAGCTTAAAAATAAAAAATCAAATTCCTCCACACTTGGAAGTGATCTTAAATCTGCAATTGCTTTTGATCCAATTTCCGCTGAACCTGCTCTGATACCATGTTGTTTTAATCAGAAATGCAAATTAATAGAAAATTCAACACAGTGAACAAAGAACACAAAATTTATCCTGGGAAAACCCTCCTTCTTGAGGGAGAAAAACCCAGCCAAAATATCTCTCTTATATATTGAATTCGAGGGAGAAAAACCCAGCCAAAATATCTCTCTTATATATTGAATTTAAAGGAGCAAAAATCTGCTTACAATCTTGGCCGCACACAAGGCCAATATAATGCAATAAAGAATCACACCTCACTTAGATGCAAATACACAATTATATGATCTCTACTTAATGTTGATCTGCTTTATGCAATGATATGATTTGTTGTAGATGCACAAACCCCTTGATAAGTGCGAATGTCTCTTTAGAATAAAATCGATGATGAAATGAATGAGCATCTCCTTCCATATATACAAAGTAAGGTGCCTCTTCACAAGCAAGGCGACTCTTACAAGGGTCGGCCTCATTCAAGAACCAAGGTGACTTTTCATCTTGGGTTGGCCTTTAAAATAATATTTATATATCATTTATTATTTCAATTTTGAGAGAAGGGTATCTCCCGCAGCTAAAACATTAACAAAATCACTTTTAAAATAATAATCCTTTTTGCTCCATAAAATTGACTTTATACTCCAATTAAATAATTAACATAAGTTGTCTTTTAATTTTTTCTTTTTTTGACAACTTAACATTAAATTATTTAATTATTTCTTGCACATCCAACTAAAGTTATGGAAAATATTAGAATGGACCAAAAATGCATTTTGACCATGCCAAAATATTCATAAGTGCTGAAGAAATCAAACCTTATGAAAATCAATGCATTCCAAAAATAGTAGTCCTCTCCAAGAAATGTGGAGAGCTCCCAAAGTGACGAAACCACATCCGAAAAGTACCTTTGGTCTCGTCTCGATCTCCTAAACTCACTGCCATGATTAGAACTCAATTCCAAAAAAAGCTAGTGCTCTCTAAGAAATTTGGAGCTTCCAAAGATGTTGGAATGATCATAAAATGAGGTCATTCCAGAAAGTGAAATTTATGTTAATGGTTTGTTTTCCATAAGGTAAATAGATGATTTATAAGGACACAAAATTACACATTTATTGCATAATTACATCGAACATTCATCACTACTGATCCATGATTGTGGTGACGTCCTTGGACTAATCAAGGCCCACGAATGATGAAATAATTCTATGGTCTCAAAAATATATACAATATTCATTAGAATGAGAAGAGTGCTTAAAAAGTCTCACACCTAAGAAAGCAACAATAAGGGGGTTTACCAAGAGGATGTGAATTGTAGAACAAGAGTAAGAAATATGTAGCAAGTTTTACCAATGATACGTACAATGTCATCAAAAGATACAACAAAGCTACATTGTGTAGAAGAGGTCATGTAAGAGACCTCTATCTAAATATAGATGGTGTGACAAATCAATGAGTCAACATCTACTTTTGCATGTTTCTACTAGGGTTTTCTAGTTTTGTCCCTCACATACTAGGTGGCATGGATCTAATTCTACTAAACATTGATGTCCTAATTCTCTTGGCCAACAATGCAAGGCATAAGGAGAACTATGTTTTATCAGTTTTATCTTCTTTGGTGACATCAATTTTGGATGTTAAGAGTTCTAGAGATTCTTCCATGGACATCATCAAATGATTTTGTTGTTCTCGTTATGGTGGTTCATGGTAATGTTGTTGGCTCTTCTTCTTCATCTCCTTAGGTCATCAATATAGACATGTTTGATAACACTAATTTCTAGCCTTGATCTTTTGCTTTGGTCTTCACCTACTTATTAGAGATTATTAAGACATACTTTTGTAATAAAGTCACTTTAGTGACTTAATTTAAATTAGTTTCTTTTTAGTATTAGTTTATTATTTTTAGATTATTTATCATGCATTTGTCCTCCATTGTTTTTATCTTCACTCCAAACTCTATATAAGGAGGTGTTTGTCAATGTAATCGTAGATCGAATCTAATGGAATATTTTTGTGTTCTATTTCATTTCATAACATGGTATCAAAGCAGATCACATGAAAAGGTTTGCAAATTGAAAGTTGTGACCATTTGCAAGAAAAAATCTCAAGGATTAAATAGGAAGTGTAAGTAAATTTTATTTTGAAAATCGTGGATTTTTTTGTTGAAAATTGCAAGTTTTTTCTTGGGAGAAATTGAAGTCCACGACCCTCGAGGCTGATAGACTGGATAGAGGGTCACTTGGGAGCTTGGCTCAGACAGAGTTTGATCAGTAGTCTTTCGTTTGGGCTCGATCGGAGACTTTTTGCAGAGTTGCTATTTTTAGCAGTTCCTGGCAGGCGTGGGACCCCTGCTATTTTTAGCAGTATGAATTGGCTACATTCAGAATCACTTCAAGGTTCGAGACGGATCAGTCATCGGTTGAGTAACGAGGGAGATATTAATATTTAATTATATTAATTAAATATTAATTATTTAATGATTATAATATAAAGTTATAATATTAAATTATAACTTAAGTGATTCTTCTTGAGGGGTGCGCCATCATAGAAGGGGCCAAAATTGATCATTAAAATATAATAAAATATTTGGCTGAGGACTATGGAGAAATTAAAAGAATTAAAAGTGAATATTTTAATTAAACCCTATTTTTAAGGAAATCGCACTTTTCAGCCTTATAGTGCATTTGCCTTGGCAATTGTGCCATTATGAGATTATTGAATTTGAGAACTGATCAACTTTGATCTGAGCAAGAGACTTTAGGGTTTCGAGTTCGAATTCCTTGGGGAACGAGCCATCTCCATCGGAAGCAATTCAGAGGGTGTGAAATACCACTTGATTTATTGCCAGCAGAGGTTTTCTCACTCAGAGGAAATCATTGATCTTCAGGGAATATTTGTTTACAGAGTTCCAGAGTAGTTTTTGCATTCAGAAGACATTCATTCATTCAGGCGCACCTTTCAGAGAGATTCTGGAGAAACTTCAAGAGAGCCGTACACTTGCATTCGTTGTTGCTGCTGCAGCCGTACTTCTGACAGGCCGTACTCTTCACACAGCCGTACTTTCCAGTCACAAGGAGACGCCTCAATTTTTGGTCATTCATCTACACTCACACAAGTGCCTAACTTACTGGGACATTCCTTGATTGCCAGACGGAGGGAGAAGGGAGAAATCAACTCAGCCGTACTTCTTTGTGCATCTACAACTTGCTGTTTACCAGGTTTTTTCTCATAAAAAAGAGTGTATTCTTTATTGCATGTTAGCAGATCAATGTTGTATTGAGCTCATATGAATAATAGATGAAACGCCTTCAATCTATCTTGTATTTCCTATGCATATTGGCCATCTAGCATTTTTATAGAATTTATTGTTATTTTCAAGCAAAGTCGTACCATTCATTTATTGCTCAAAAACTCAAAAATTGCAAAAAAACCAAAAACGTCAGAAAAGATTCAGAAAACTGTCAGATTCGGAGAATAGGGGAAACTAGGGTTTCTACATTATAAGAGACTGAGCACATTTCAGATCAATGATTTAATAGCTTATGTTAGGTTTCCCTCTCAATTAATTAAATAAAGAAAACATCAGTTTCTGCATTCACATGATTTCTTTTCCTAAGTACAGACAGTGAAGAAATATACCCCATTAGAGGCCTTCGGCCAAGTCCATTGAAGGTTGTGTTGGCTTGAAAGAACAAACAAATACCCAATAGTGTTACAAACAAAACAAAGACCATTTTCATGTTTTAGCAATCTCCAAAACAGATATTAGTAAGACAGAAAGAAAGGCATTCATATTTACAAGGTTAATTTGCTATCCCATAAATAGGTTTCAAGGCCTTCACCATGACCACTTATTTGGGTTTTTCTCCTGTTATTTTAATATATTTGTGTAATTAATACACTAAAAGGTATGCTTCTAACGGTGCTTGAAAAAAATGTTTAAATCATGGTCTAAAAGTCTCAAAACCATACCCACAGAGCACTGATCGTACCCTAGACGTATCCACAGTTTGTAAAACGAATCCTGGATGAATTTGTATCGTATCGAATCTGAATCACGAATCCGTATCGTATTCGGGCTCTACTAGGGGTGAATCGGTCTCTTGGTATATATATATATATATATGTTACATTGGTGGTTGTTGTTGCACCAAAAGATCGACTTGTTAGTGCCTGATACAACCGCCATATTTATACAACATCCACAGGAGGTGGTTAAGCCATGTCACAAACCCAAACGCCACACTGCACAAGGAGACCAAGGGACACACCATCTTGCAATAATCCCCCCCTTAGCGCAAGGTAGGGGTTCAAACCTGTGATCTTGGCTTTGATACCAATTGTTACATTGGTGGTTGCCATTGCACCAAATGATTGACTTGTTAATGCTCGATACAACTACCAGATTTGTATAAGATCTACAGGAGGCAGTTAAGCCATGTCACAAACACAAGCGCCACGCTGCACAAGGAGACCAAGGGACACACTATCTTGCAACAATATATATATATATATATATATATATATATATACAATCGTACCCAAACGTACCATACCCAAGGGAAAAAATCGTTGTATTGGCATACCCGTATTTCGTATCCATGCCCGCTCCTGTACCAAAACTGACAACTTAGTCCTATTTGTTGTGCCCAAACCAAATTTTTTGCTTCACTAAGGCATTTTGCTAAATATAGTCTTAACTTTGTTAAAGTGATGTCAGAAGGTCATTTTTGGGCTTTTCAAATATGGATCTTGTGTCAGTTTCATGTCAGTTTGATATTGAAGAATTTTAAGAAAAGTGAAAATTTGAAGGAAGATCGTCAAATTTTTCTATCTCTGGAGAGGGGAGCACATTTTCAAAAAGGTGCCCTATCTTTTAGGGGCTTAGATCCTATTTTTAGGGTTTGTCACCTCTAGCAGACATTTGTCCGGGATCTCGCCAGCTTCGCAACGAACTCTCAAGCCTATCAAACGGACCTGTTTGTTCGAGTTACGGAAGATATAGCGGAAAATGAGAGGTACGATAAAATTGGCTAACACTGGAGAAAAGAGCAGCTTTTGAGAAAGGCGCCCATCTTTTTGAGGTGTCAAATGAAGGTTTTTGACTAAATTCCACCTGAGATGTTTGTCTCACATTTGCTCAGGTTTTGCAATGCATCCGTCAGTGGGTGAATCTGAGTTGCTGAAATCCCTGAGCGAGAGGTCAAACATGGGGTCAAATCTTGGTCAAAATATCAAGGAAAAAGCAAAAGAGCACATTTTCAGAAAGGCGCCTGAGCTTTTGAAGCCTTTAATGCCTTCTTTTGAATGTTCTCAGATATTCAACTTGTCTGTGTTACGTTCAATTTTTCGTTGCCTGTCTCCGTCAGATTAGAAGATGACCTGTCAGCCTGCAGTCGAAGTTTTTGTGTTATTTTGGTCAGTTCCAGAAATGGCCATCTTTGGAGGAAAAAGAGCAACTTTTCAAAAAGACGCCCTTGATTTTCACCCCTCAGATGATGTTTTCTGAAGAAATGTACCTTTGCAACTGTCATATGGAATGAAGTCAGCTCCGCAGTGAACCAGTTATCCAGCCCTGAAACCTTGTCAGTCAAAAGTTATGGAGGATTCGTTTTTCCCTTCGTACGAGATGAAGATGGAGAAAATTTGACTAAGTTTGAGAAAAAGAGCAGCTTTTGAAAAGGGCGCTTGGATTTTTGAGCCTTCAGATCTTAGTTTTATGGTTTGAAGTCTCAAGGAGTCTTTTGATCAGTTTTTGTCCTGCTCTGCAATGCACCTGTCAACTAGTCAATCGGTGAGGTCAGTCAGCCGGTGTCAGGGGATGAAAAGAGGTCCCAGAAGAGGTCCAAATTTCAGTTTTCATGAAAAATGGCTATCTGGAGAAAAACGCCAAAAGTCAAACATGGTTTTTTCAAACTTAAAACCTCATGTGCGCCTAAAAGAAGAATTTTGAATATTTGAATTTTGACTTTCAGTTGAACAGAACGATTTCTGGGTTGTCATCTCTAGTTAACTAATTTGCATGTTGAGTGTTCTTTCAGTTTTGCATGTTGAGTTAACTAATTTGCATGTTCAGTTAATTGACTTTGCATGTCCACTTAACTGAAGTGCATGTCAAAGGTCAACTTGAGTTTGAATGCATGGCGCATATTTGAGTTTTGTGAAGTTTTTGTGAAGTTGGCGCTTTAATCTAAATTTTAACTTCAGTTTCTAAAGGTGACGCCTTAGTTAGGATTTCTAACTAAAGTTTCTAGAGCGTGGATTTTGAGTTCTCAAACATGGCGACCTTAATATGGAATTGTCAACTAAAGTTTGATATGCATGATGCTTTAAATGGTTTTTGCAATTGAAGTCTTAATATGGCGACTTTTAGTCTTAAAGCATGGTGCTTTATTTAGGCTATTTTAGTCTTCAATTAACTGAATTGAGAGCCAATCATTGGCTAGGCGTGGATTTTTGAGGTCCAATCATAATTCAAGCGCCATTTTTAAGTTTTCATGCATTTGTTACGAATTTTAGTGATGAAAGTCTATTTATTCAGACTTAGGCGTCCATTATTCTTCATCTCAAGCTAAGAGAAATACATTCTTCTTGAGCAAACAGTGATTTGAAGGTGCTACAGGTGTCAGATTTCAGCGTTCTTCGTAGCAACGGATTTAGTTTGTTCAGAAGAAGAATATTCCAAACTTTATTTTCAATTTGCATGCAGGTTTCATCGAATTCAAGACAGAGATAGGTGAATTCTACAGAAGCAGAGCAAATAAAACCTTCTATCTTCTATCTTATTTCTTGTATTTCTCGTCTTAGATTTCTTCGCATGTCTACGAAAACGGAAAAATATTCAGAATCTAACCATCTGGGTTCGCATATTTCAGCATCAGCAGCAAAACCCATGTCTTAGATTTTTTCGAGAAAATTGCCTTGCAGCCTTCATTCTGAAGCTCTGTGCTTTTTTCCGAAGATTTCTTTGCATGTGGGCCAAAATCACATCTTTTTGAAAATCACATCATCTGGGTTCGTTCAGATTTCTGTTATGCGCAAAACCCATGTTCCAGAGTTTCTCAAGAAAAATTGCCTCGAGAAGCTCTAAATCCCCTTGCAATTCTCGACTGAAGAATCTTTGCATGTCAAGCTAAACGACGTGTTTTCGCAATTCTGACGTTGTGGGTTGTCTTAGAATCATTTTCCGGACAAAACCCATGTCTCAAAATTTTTGGTAAAAATTATCCTCCGACAGGTATTTTTAGCATCACCAGGAGCCATTTTAGCTTTCTGGAGAAAGTTGTCAGAACATAGCTGTGTTCACAGTTAACTGACAAGTTTTTCAGAAGGCGGTTCAACGAGATTGAATTCAAGACCAAATCGGTCTTAATTCATGTTTTCATTAGAACAACTGACAATGAAGATCAAGCGCATCCGGGGGCTGATTCAGACAATTTGATAGGCGTAGACATGGGGTGGACCGTTGGAATTCTGCGTGTGCAGCGAGTTCGTGTGTATTTCTTGCAACTAGAGTGTTTGCGGTCAAGCTTCATGGTTTCATCATGCAACACTTTTTTGTTGAGAAGAATCAAGAAAAGCATCAAAAGCATTAAGCTGCAAAAGGAACATAGATCACTTCATTTATGAAGCCTCCAAAGTCACTCAGATACTGTGCCATTATCTTCGTGAAGATGGTACTTATGCTGATCTTGAGGTTGTACAAACTGAGTTTCAGAAGCTTGTTCGTGATATCTTGATGGAGATCCCGTGGTGTCTATGTTGGATCACATTTCAGTGATTTCGGCTAGTTTCAAACAGACGGATGAGGATGTCAAAGAATGCATGCATACGATTAAGGAGAGTGAGAGGGAACTGAAGAAACAGATTGTTGTTTTGCACAGCATGAAAGTGCCAGAGGACAGAGTGATTGATGAGTTCCTGGACGAGGTGTTGAATCGAGATGACTTGGAGTGATCTGCGAGTTGGGACCTACAGTTAGTTTCAAGGATAGAGTCATGAGCAGCAGTTAACTCGACTTTCAGTCTTGAGTTCACTCGCTGACTTCATACATGCTTCTCTTCCTTGGGATTATCTTCACAGGAGTTAGAATTAGGGTTTTCAGTTAACTGAGGGTAGTGTTCCAGTTAACTTTGCTTTCAATAAGGACGTGCATGCTTGCACATTGTCCATTTAGGTTAGGTGTACCGGTTAACTGATGGTAGCTTTCCAGTTAACCGTATAGTTTACTTTATTAGGGTTTAGCAATAAATCTTGCATGCATTGCAAGACTGTAGTTGACTCAAGGTGATTTTAGGGTTCCCTACACCTTTTGATGTCTATAAATAAAAGCTTTTGCTCATTTGTACATAACTTTTGCACGAGAGAGAAATATATGCTGTGCCTACCTTGCCTATAATATTGCTCGTTCTATATTTGTTCATGAGTAATTACTATTGTGATGAATTGTTATGCCACTTTGGTTTCATGCAATTATGATGGTGAATTCTTGCTTTAGTTAGATATAGTGGCTAGTTGATCATAGAATGTATGCATGTCTCGTCTATGCAATTTATTATCCTAGTTGGCTATCCTTAATGTTTTGTGTTCAATAAACTCGTTCAAATTGAGCTGATAGATGTGCCACCTTGCCTTCAAGTTGAGAATCTGTTCTTGGTTATCGTATGATGTGTGTGAATAATAAACTTATTCAGATTGAGCTGATAGTTGTGCCACCTTGCCTTCAAGTTGAGAATCTGTACTTAGTTTATCGTATATTGTTGTTTCCAATAAGCCTATTCAGACAAGCAGATAGTTGTGCCACCTTGCCTTCACGTTGTGAGTCCGTACCAACTTATCGTCAAATAATCATTCCTGCTCCATTTCCTCATGCTCTGTTTTCTTGAGGAAACTGGATAGATTTAAAGTAGTTAGCTTAGTTGTAGTTAATGATCTGCGAAACTAGAAAATCCTTAGCTGCAACGTTCTTGGTTTTCTTAACCTTGTGCCTCTACCAGTTGAGAACAAAAATATAGGACTTAGATTACTTTTCTTTTCCACGCATTCCAGCACTACGAGGGAGCTTCCCCTCCTAATTTGAAGAGCACTCATTACGCAGTGTGCATAGCTGTCCGTACAAACCTGCACTCTAGAGGTGTTAGTTTTTATGCCAACACTATTCACATTAGGACTCCTCCAAAAGTAGACGCCACCTATGGCAACTCCCATGTCTCCAATAGGCACACTATTTCCTTTTTCTTTTAGTAGATGCAACTACTTTCAAGGGTGGCAGTTGTTAATCGGAAGTCCCACGACTTCCTTTTGCTAACAATATATGACTTCTATGTGGTCATGTAAGCCTCAACACTACGACCAAGTGAAATAAGTTTGCAAAACATTCTTATTACTCTTTCCACATGCCATATTCCCCCTTAACATTTGGATACACAATGAAATATGGAGTGATTGACTTTCTAAAGCTCATGATGGGAATTTTGGAACATTCGTGTCTCCATTTTGAGTCCTCAACTTGTACTTAGAATCTTGAGTATGATATGGCTGGTTCTTTTAGGTCCAGCCATAACATAAACTCTCCACACACTTGAATAATAATAATTTGATATTCAAGAACCCTCACAATGAATATTATCAAAATTTGGAATTCAAATTTAGAATTGCTTGCAAATGATTTTTAATAAATTCCAAACCTACAACTCTATTGTAAATAAAAATATCAATTTGGAAATGATGCTTCTAATATTTCTTTCAAATTCCCATAAATCTTTCAACATTCAGCACACCTATGGATTTTGTGTGAATTCACTCAATATTGACTACGAAGAAAATTCTCTTCTCTGGATGTAATGTCCCCTTTCTGATGGAAACACTTAAACCCGAATCTTGCATTCAAAGTATTTCTCAAAGAGACATTGGAAACGTTAGAGATCAATGAATTTCAGTGATAACTTCTAATGAGATCGAAGATGTTATAAATATTTCGTTCTTGTCAAAGTTTTATTCATATCCTTCTTATCACTCAATATGAATGATTCTTTTATAATATATTTTATAAGTACACTTGGTTAGATATTAAACATCTTTCAATATTCCATAGGTGGAATTCTATCATACCATTTATCATCATAATGAAAGAATAGAGTCATTCTTACTTATTAATCTCAATAATTGCTGCAAGCATCATTATTGCATAGTCGCATATAAAATGTATATCTATTTACATATATATATATATATATATATATATATATTCACATATAAATATAAGAACTATAATCATTACTACTTTTATATATATATATATATATATATATATATATAAATTAATTAACAATCATATTAGACTCACCTAAACAGCATACCTCTGATTTCTGGCTGTCCTGTTGCTGACAGTGATACCCCAGAACATGCTCATCTATCTCCCTTGTATATCCTTAATTTCTTCTACTTTATAATTCTATCTAGATTCTATACTTTTCCCCATCCATCTGCAGATAGACGTCTCTCTTCTTCCACCTTCATTGGTCTTAAATTGGTCTTACTTTTATTGACCAATCAAACAGAGTCTCACTTACCTTTTGGCAAGTGACTTGCATTTATGCATTGTGTGTCCCGAATTGATTTAGTCCCCGATATATGCGATCTGTGTTTTGATGCTTCCCAGGCTGTAGTATTCTTTCTTTTTTCTCCCCTCTCTTATCCCATTTCATATTTCCTCTTATATCTTCTTTCCTTCTATGAAAAGAGGCATCTCTTTTCACTAATAAACATAACGCACCTCTTCTTTTGATGATAATTTGTTGCGAACTTAAATTAATCTTTTAACATACTAATCGTTGCATTGTCTCTTATGAAATCACAGTATAATAAATTACTGTCATAAAGTTATCAATCTTTGTTTCTTATGAATTCGCTGACTTGACTATTCCTTTTGAAATATATTAATCGCTCCTTCAAACATGTTACTTTCTTCTTTTGTATTATTTTATATTTATTATTTTATGTTATATTCACTATTTTTAATATTTATTCTGTTTTCATTTTACTTATGTTTTTTATGATATAGTTATAAATAGAATTTATCATAAATATATTTATTTGTCTATATTATATTGTAATGATTATTATTATAGTAATATTTAAATTATTTATATTTATATGTTATTCAATATATTTATTTTAATATTCATAAGCATAATATTATATTATCTTATTTATGAATATTAAATGATTAATATGTGTATTTATACTTTCTAATATGTATTTTGTCATTTATTTATTTTATCTATTTATTGGTATTTCAATGTTTAGTTATTATTATATTTTGGTGTCTATTTTGGGGACATGACAGTCCTCCCTGCCCAAGATTGCTTGTCCTCAAGCAATCTCAACTGGAATTACAACTAATCTACTTAAGGAAGTCTTTCTTTATCATTGTTAAACACAAGCGATGATATATACACATGGTGTAACTATATTGAAAATATGCAAAGGTTATATGTAGACACTCGTGCTAAAAATGCAATGAAATATAGTTTATGCAGGACATAAAGCATACATGATCAAAGCACTTTGGAAAGCTTATTAACCATGAACTAATACTTGTAAATATTGTAAAGTATGTATGGCACAAAACATACGTGTGGCATGAAGCATACAACACAAACACACACAAGTATGAAGCACTATTACCTAGATGCATAAGACAAAACATATGTAAGGAATAGCGCATAAATGCATGTCAAGACGTATGCATAAGAATACACTTACAGCATAAAGTGCACGCATGAATACAAATACAGTCATATATTTAGATAAGGCCAGAATCATATATGTGCAAGCACTCGCATAGATCACACTTGCTAAATACACATCAGACATAGAGAAAATATTTCAGATATGTAGCAATCAATGACATACAATGGGTACACACATAATCACTCACGTTGAATACACACCATACATGGAGCAATTTATCATACATGAAACAGTCGCAAAGTATGCACATAAGGTATTATAAGCTACAAACACATCAGTAATGGAGCCAATAGCATACAAAGCATGAGAAGACATACGTAAGTCATGTTACGAAGCATATTCAAGGCATCAAGAGGGCACTCATGTATGGAGTGTCTTGACAAACATGAATTAATCACGTATTAAGCTTTCATGAAATAGTCATGCTGAAGGAACATCAAATAATCACACGCAAGATTTACTTAGGAAATACAAGGCACCTTAATACACTCAAGGTATGCAAATACACTTGAAGAAGTATACATGTCAATTCAGAAGTGTACATTCAGAAAAATAATAGAAGTATACACATGCAGCAAACATGCTAAAAGCATATTAGTGTAAAACAAGCATGTAAGACATGAGGCACACTCATGAGATATGAATCATACGCTCGAATACACGCAAGCAATAAAGCATGGAGTATAAGCATGAATAAACACCTGGAGCATAATCTTGAATACACAAGGCATGAAGCATTCATGAAATATGCATTGAAATATGTATAACACACCAAGTACGTATGAAAATAGATTAGACATACTGAAAACACACCAATTTTTTGAAAGTCATACCACAGATCAGTCATGTTGAATATATTAGTCATATATGCATACAAGATATAACGCATGGATCAAGCATGAATACATGTATAGAGCATAATCACAGATTACACATGAAGCATACAAGTACACAAAATATACTTCTATAGAATAAGACATACAATGTAAAACAAATACACATAGAAGCATCAAGTAATAAATTACACGCAAGGGATATAAACCATGTAATTATACTTTAAATACTCATAAGGTGGGAAGTAATACACTCAAGCAGGAAGCATACATGTAGGAATTACACACATGGAGCAAGAAGCGGTTTAGTCATTACTTAAGACATGAATATGTAAAGCATTTCAAGTTTACTCAAATTTACTTCTATGCATGGAATAAATGCATTCGATGAAAATACGCATAAATACACGACATGGAGTATAATACACGAAATGATCATCCATAAAGAACACAGGCATAAGAATACTCATAGGTACACTTGACAATACACCAATACATATAAGGCATGAATTATGCAAATGCAAAGTATACAAAAATGGAATAGTCATGTATTAGAGTACATCAATAAGTAAGGTGCTAAGCGTGATCATATATACCATGAAGCAAGACACCATAAAATAGGCAAAACACGTAGCATATGTGTGAGTAATATATGAAGCATATGCATGAGTGCATGAAGTTGCAAGGCATATGTAAGTCATAAAGCATACACTTGAATACAAGTCACAACAAATACAATGTCATAGAGTAAACACTTGAATACATCGTCATGAAGTATACACCCGAGTTCAAGGTCACAAACTATACAAATATGTGGTAGAGTATACAAGTACATCTCGAATTCAAATACAAGTCATAGAGTATGCACTCAAATATCAACACAAGTTATAAAGTATATACTCAAATACGATCACAAGTCATAGAGTATTTATTCAAATACAAGTACAATCGTTGAGTATACACCCAAATACAAATTCAATCACGAGTCATATAGTATGCATTCAAATACAATCAGTGAGTATACACTTATACAAACACAAAGCGTAGAGTATACAAATACAATCAAGTGAATTATACCGTTAGATGATTGGGAGGGGGGAATTTGGTGCATTCCATACTACACCATGAACCCATCCTCCATCCCAAGGTCATTGAGTATATAAGAATACCAATCAAATTAAACATTAACTTAATATGATGAAGAATCAATAAAGCCTTTCTCTTTAGCTATTGCTATTATGAAATACTTGCAATTCCTCATACAATTCGTAGTTTCTTTTTGAGTGAATTAAATGAATGTAAGTCACTCTCAAATTATCATCTCTTTGATCATCCAATTCCCAAATGGGGCAGAGTGGATCACGCACAAGGATGCCCTTAGTGATACCCTTCTTAGCCCGAGAGCGGCCAACAAACGCCCATTGTAATGACCCCCTCGGTCCCCAGTGACAGATCGCAGTCCATCTACGGAGGGTGGCCTACTTTGAAGGGATCCTAGTCTCTGCTCTCCTTCGTGGGCATCCACTCCACCTCACTTAATGGTTTATTAGAGTAAGAGTTCATAATTTGATAACGGGAAGACACAATCCATGCGATAGTTTGAAGGAAGGATTTCCATAGGAGGCCCTTCGAGTATTTTCTTCTCAGCTCGAGAGCGGCCAACAAGCACCCGTTGTAATGACCCCCTTGGCCCTCAATGGCAGACCTGCAATCATCCAATGAGGGTGGTCTACCTCGAAGGGACTCTAGTATCTGCTCACCCTATCGGTTCCCTCCCTCAACCAACTACATGATTGTTTGATGATACAAACAATTGCATCTAATGATTATCATACTAACAAGTTACCCACAATTACAACATGCTATGAGGATTCATGCATTCGTCAAGATATTAATAATCTATTTATCATATGAATGTATATGCATTTGTCCTTTATGATATAAATCAATCAATCACCAATCTTTTATCAATCATTTATAACATGTTTAGCAAATTTTTCCAACTATATAAATGCATTGCTGATTCAGGGCTATGAAAATACGCACCTAATACTTACCGCTGCAATTTGCAGAAACCTCCAACCAACAATGTCGCCTTCTTATACTATGCTTTAATAGAATGATAGATCATCATGCCATTGTTAGTTGTCCAATTCAAGATAACATATTAGCAACACTATAATAGTGGTCTAATGGTAATAAATAACATCGATTAGACATATATTATCATACATAAATTGTATTGATCAATTGCCTATTATTTATTTACTAGTCATTATTAAGTATAAAATAATATTACTGTTTTCTATTCAAAATCTCACCATTTAGGCGGGATATGACCCATACTAATACAATCAAATGATTAATCATAGATATACAGACTAATAGCATAGATATTTATCTATTCACACATGTATATCTTGATACTTATTTTACCCTTACATCTAGTGGCTATGATACGAATGCCACAATAGTGATTACATTCAACGGTTATAGGACATACCTGATCTGCACAGTTCAGAGTATGTTCTATATGTTTATAGAGTGTACCTTTGCTTTGGTCGGTTTGTATTTTTTCATAAGATGGCAGGAACGTTGCTCTGATATCACTTGTAATGTCCCCTTTCTGATGGAAACACTTAAACCCGAATCTTGCATTCAAAGTATTTCTCAAAGAGACATTGGAAACGTTAGAGATCAATGAATTTCAGTGATAACTTCTAATGAGATCGAAGATGTTATAAATATTTCGTTCTTGTCAAAGTTTTATTCATATCCTTCTTATCACTCAATATGAATGATTCTTTTATAATATATTTTACAAGTACACTTGGTTAGATATTAAACATCTTTCAATATCCCATAGGTGGAATTCTATCATACCATTTATCATCATAATGAAAGAATAGAGTCATTCTTACTTATTAATCTCAATAATTGCTGCAAGCATCATTATTGCATAGTCGCATATAAAATGTATATCTATTTACATATATATATATATATATATATATATATATATTCACATATAAATATAAGAACTATAATCATTACTACTTTTATATATATATATATATATATATATATATATATTTATTAATTAATTAACAATATTAGACTCACCTAAACAGCATACCTCTGATTTCTGGCTGTCCTGTTGCTGACAGTGATACCCCAGAACATGCTCATCTATCTCCCTTGTATATCCTTAATTTCTTCTACTTTATAATTCTATCTAGATTCTATACTTTTCCCCATCCATCTGCAGATAGACGTCTCTCTTCTTCCACCTTCATTGGTCTTAAATTGGTCTTACTTTTATTGACCAATCAAAGAGTCTCACTTACCTTTTGGCAAGTGACTTGCATTTATGCATTGTGTGTCCCGAATTGATTTAGTCCCCGATATATGCGATCTGTGTTTTGATGCTTCCCAGGCTGTAGTATTCTTTCTTTTTTCTCCCCTCTCTTATCCCATTTCATATTTCCTCTTATATCTTCTTTCCTTCTATGAAAAGAGGCATCTCTTTTCACTAATAAACATAACGCACCTCTTCTTTTGATGATAATTTGTTGCGAACTTAAATTAATCTTTTAACATACTAATCGTTGCATTGTCTCTTATGAAATCACAGTATAATAAATTACTGTCATAAAGTTATCAATCTTTGTTTCTTATGAATTCGCTGACTTGACTATTCCTTTTGAAATATATTAATCGCTCCTTCAAACATGTTACTTTCTTCTTTTGTATTATTTTATATTTATTATTTTATGTTATATTCACTATTTTTAATATTTATTCTGTTTTCATTTTACTTATGTTTTTTATGATATAGTTATAAATAGAATTTATCATAAATATATTTATTTGTCTATATTATACTGTAATGATTATTATTATAGTAATATTTAAATTATTTATATTTATATGTTATTCAATATATTTATTTTAATATTCATAAGCATAATATTATATTATCTTATTTATGAATATTAAATGATTAATATGTGTATTTATACTTTCTAATATGTATCTATTTATTGGTATTTCAATGTTTAGTTATTGTTATATTTTGGTGTCTATTTTGGGGACATGACACTGGAGCCAATAACCCTTAGGGTTTTTGTTCTAGGGTTTGAGATGAACAAAAATGTCCAATCTTCACAATGAAAATGAAAAATGACCAAAAAGATAACCAAATGAGTTCCTTCATCCTCTTTTTATAACCTCCAATTGAACTTTCTGAAAATGATACTTAAAATTGTTGTTGTTTTAATCAGAAATGCAAATTAATAGAAAATTCAACATAGTGAACAAAGAACACATAATTTATCCTGGGAAAACCCTCCTCGAGGGAGAAAAACCCAGCCAAAATATCTCTTTTATATATTGAATTTAAAGGAGCAGAAATCTGCTTACAATCTTGGCCACACACAAGGCCAATATAATGCAATAAAGAATCGCACCTCACTTAGATGCAAATACACAATTATATGATCTCTCCTTAATGTCGATCTACTTTATGCAATAATATGATCTATTGTAGATGCACGAACTCCTTGATAAGTGCGAATGTCTCTTTAGAATAAAATCGATGATCAAATGAATGAGCATCTCTTTCCATATATACAAAGTAAGGTGCCTCTTCACAAGCAAGGTGACTCTTCACAAGGGTTGGCCTCATTCAAGAACCAAGGTGACTTTTCATCTTGGGTCGGCCTTTAAAATAATATTTATATATCATTTATTATTTCGATTTTGAGAGAAGGATATCTCTTGCAGCTAAAACATCAACACTCCCTCTTAGCTAGGGAGGTATCCTTCCAGATATCCATGTCATGGAGTCTCTCGACATGACATCTAGAATGGCTACACCCATTTGAGAAAAAGTTCATCACAGAGTCTCTCAATGTGATATCGTCATGGAGACACTTAACATGAGGTCCACCATGGCTACTCCCATGTGTGGAGAGAAACATATGCACAAGTGTCCATCACAGAGTCTCTCAACGTGATGTCGTCATGGAGTCTCTCAACATGACGTCCACCATGGCTACTCCCATGTGTGGAAAAACACAAGTACAAAGGGTTCATCACGGAGTCTCTCAACGTGATGTCGTCATGGAGTCTCTCAACATGATGTCCACCATGGCTACTCCCATGTGTGGAAAGAACCACATCTTCGCCTCAGAGATGGACAAGGGCTCGCACCTCATATTTCTCCTCTTAGAGAAATATACACTACAAGGGCTTTCACCTCATACTTCTCCGTCATAGAGAAATACACACTAACAAGGGCTTTCACCTCATACTTCTCCGTCATAGGAAATATAGACTAACAAGGGCTTTCACCTCACTAATTTCTCTCACATAGAGAAATATACACTAACAAGGGCTTTCACCTCATACTTCTCTGGCACAGAGAAATATACACTAACAAGGGCTTTCACCTCATACTTCTCCGTCATAGAGAAATATACATTACAACAGATCTTCATGATGATGTGATTCCCTCTGAAGCTCCAAGTACTTGCATCAACCTCTTGACCTCCTTGTCCAAGGTTGCCTTTGATGAATTGTCAGACTCCCTCTGAATGTTAATTCCTCCTCTTCGAAGAAACGTCTCCAGTTATGTGCTACCAACTCAATTCTATGGCAGCAAGTTGTGTCTTCATGTTTGTTCATTTCTTCAGCCTACGTGTCTTCCTCATAGGATGCAGCAAGCTCTTCCTCCTGTGAATTCCTTATGCAATCTCTCATCATCCTTTTGCTCCTTGATTTGTCCTGGTAGCATTTTAGAGAGATTAAATAATAGTTCAAAAATATCCCGAAGAGAAATACCAATGCTAGAAGCATACATGATTCACTATTCCCAATGTTATTGCATGAATTATTATTAACTATAAAATTCATGATCATTATTCAAACATAAAATACTTATCTCTTTATGTTGTCAATAGATGTAGTCAGGTGCTTGTCTTGCAGTCTCTTCTCAGCTGTTAAATGTAAATGATAGAGTTCCCTGAAATCTCTGAAGCCTCAAATGTATACACCATAGGTAAATTTCCAAACTTTACACCAATGCACAGAAGCTCATATGACTTGAAGAATGAACACTGTTTTTTAGACTTGAGCATTCCATTAAACTCATATCCCATACGACACAAGAATGAGAGGAGATAAGATAGAACCTACACACTGTCTTCAGCAAGAACCAAAACATAACTCCATTACAGCCCACACAGATCTTCAGAACAATGTCAAGAAACCAAAGTACCATCGCATCCACTCACACCAACTGCAGCTCGTGATTTTCCATATACAACCACACCACAGTCATATACTTCCAGATTTGTTCTCACAGTGATATCTAAACCCGACTTGCTGCCTTCAGACACAATTCCTCCTAAAATCTCTATATCTCTATATTGTTTTGTTGCTCCAATATTATAACAATAATCTATCACAGCTGAAGCTTCAAATATCGAACTCCTTGAAAGCACCTGAAGCTTAAAAATAAAATCAAATTCCTCCACACCTGGAAGTGATCTTAAATCTGCAATTGCTTCTTGATCAAATTTCCCCTGAACCACTCTGATACCATGTTGTTTTAATCAGAAATGCAAATTAACAGAAAATTCAACACAGTGAACAAAGAACACAAAATTTATCCTGGGAAAACCCTCCTTCTTGAGGGAGAAAAACCCAGCCAAAATATCTCTCTTATATATTGAATTTAAAGGAGCAGAAATCTGCTTACAATCTTGGCCGCACACAAGGCCAATATAATGCAATAAAGAATCACACCTCACTTAGATGCAAATACACAATTATATGATCTCTCCTTAATGTTGATCTGCTTTATGCAATGATATGATTTGTTGTAGATGCACAAACTCCTTGATAAGTGCGAATGTCTCTTTAGAATAAAATCGATGATGAAATGAATGAGCATCTCCTTCCATATATACAAAGTAAGGTGCCTCTTCACAAGCAAGGCGACTCTTACAAGGGTCGGCCTCATTCAAGAACCAAGGTGACTTTTCATCTTGGGTTGGCCTTTAAAATAATATTTATATATCATTTATTATTTCAATTTTGAGAGAAGGGTATCTCCCGCAGCTAAAACATCAACAAAATCACTTTTAAAATAATAATCCTTTTTGCTCCATAAAATTGACTTTATACTCCAATTAAATAATTAACATAAGTTGTCTTTTAATTTTTTCTTTTTTTGACAACTTAACATTAAATTATTTAATTATTTCTTGCACATCCAACTAAAGTTATGGAAAATATTAGAATGGACCAAAAATGCATTTTGACCATGCCAAAATATTCATAAGTGCTGAAGAAATCAAACCTTATGAAAATCAATGCATTCCAAAAATAGTAGTCCTCTCCAAGAAATGTGGAGAGCTCCCAAAGTGACGAAACCACATCCGAAAAGTACCTTTGGTCTCGTCTCGATCTCCTAAACTCACTGCCATGATTAGAACTCAATTCCAAAAAAAGCTAGTGCTCTCTAAGAAATTTGGAGCTTCCAAAGATGTTGGAATGATCATAAAATGAGGTCATTCCAGAAAGTGAAATTTATGTTAATGGTTTGTTTTCCATAAGGTAAATAGATGATTTATAAGGACACAAAATTACACATTTATTGCATAATTACATCGAACATTCATCACTACTGATCCATGATTGTGGTGACGTCCTTGGACTAATCAAGGCCCACGAATGATGAAATAATTCTATGGTCTCAAAAATATATACAATATTCATTAGAATGAGAAGAGTGCTTAAAAAGTCTCACACCTAAGAAAGCAACAATAAGGGGGTTTACCAAGAGGATGTGAATTGTAGAACAAGAGTAAGAAATATGTAGCAAGTTTTACCAATGATACGTACAATGTCATCAAAAGATACAACAAAGCTACATTGTGTAGAAGAGGTCATGTAAGAGACCTCTATCTAAATATAGATGGTGTGACAAATCAATGAGTCAACATCTACTTTTGCATGTTTCTACTAGGGTTTTCTAGTTTTGTCCCTCACATACTAGGTGGCATGGATCTAATTCTACTAAACATTGATGTCCTAATTCTCTTGGCCAACAATGCAAGGCATAAGGAGAACTATGTTTTATCAGTTTTATCTTCTTTGGTGACATCAATTTTGGATGTTAAGAGTTCTAGAGATTCTTCCATGGACATCATCAAATGATTTTGTTGTTCTCGTTATGGTGGTTCATGGTAATGTTGTTGGCTCTTCTTCTTCATCTCCTTAGGTCATCAATATAGACATGTTTGATAACACTAATTTCTAGCCTTGATCTTTTGCTTTGGTCTTCACCTACTTATTAGAGATTATTAAGACATACTTTTGTAATAAAGTCACTTTAGTGACTTAATTTAAATTAGTTTCTTTTTAGTATTAGTTTATTATTTTTAGATTATTTATCATGCATTTGTCCTCCATTGTTTTTATCTTCACTCCAAACTCTATATAAGGAGGTGTTTGTCAATGTAATCGTAGATCGAATCTAATGGAATATTTTTGTGTTCTATTTCATTTCATAACATGGTATCAAAGCAGATCACATGAAAAGGTTTGCAAATTGAAAGTTGTGACCATTTGCAAGAAAAAATCTCAAGGATTAAATAGGAAGTGTAAGTAAATTTTATTTTGAAAATCGTGGATTTTTTTGTTGAAAATTGCAAGTTTTTTCTT